>BGPR01000162.1:853523-873271 GCA_013235015.1 Araneus ventricosus | reverse complement strand
CACAATCTCAAAAGAAATAGCATACTTGCGAAGCGGTGAAATCGCACAAATTTAAATTATTCTGAAAAAAGTATTTGGGATCCGCATTATGTAAGCCATGTTTCTCTGTTCTTTAGTTCCTAAATATTAAGTATATGTGGAAGATTTCAAGGCTGGCCCTGTTAAATATTTATCTTCTGTCTCTCGGGAATTTCCCATTAGTTTAATTGTTTATTTAGTAATTAAAAGAATTTGCATATAATCTGCCCAATTTTGTCATCAACATTTTGTCTTTAAAAAGAATACTCTGATGTATATTTAATACAAAACAAGAAGTAACACTAAGTATTTTTCTTACACATGTCTGGAAACATAACGATTTATATTTTGGACAAATCAATGCAATCAGTTAAAAAAATAGTCGAATAGCTTATTAGAATGAGCAAAAATATGTAATTATTACTGGGTATTCGAAAGTACCACTCGCTGAGCTTCCGCATGACATCACTGTGATTTATGAACTCAAAAGAGAGCTTTTTAGCTCGTTTCATAGATTCGAAATGGTATTTATATCATGCAATCTAGGAAGCAAATTGATTGCTGTTGACTCACTGACATGTTCTAGAGCCAGTGAATTGGAAATGACGGAGAGAAACCCTATCTTTTTGAAAAATGCATCTTTCAGTGTCATTATAAAGAGAATTCATGGCGAAGGGCTAAGATATTAACATAAACTGAACTAGTGGTGGGGAACCAGTCAGCCCTGCTAAAGGAACATTCACCACAAGTGCAATGCACAAATATGGCAAATAAGTGAATAAATAGTTTCCATATCATGCGATGCCCATTGAATGTGTGCTACATGACAGCAGAAACAACATTCATAAGATCAGATGGCCGATTATTACCGAAGGAATAATCGGAACCCATCTTTACTTATACTCCCAATGCTGACAAATAAGTTTTTTTTGCGTAGATCACTTTGAGAAACTCCTAAATAAAACGATGAAAAGAATTGTCTTGCAAACATTTGTCGCATCGTATTAAAAATAAGGACTAACCTTCTTTTATTGAGTCTTTTCTTGCTTTTACAATCAGTACGCTACTTTACGCGAATATTCTTCTAAATTATATACCTTCTGAAGTTTAGTTAGGTTTAGTTAAATTAATGTCTTGCTAAGACGAGACCTATTTTGGGATGGGCCTCATAATTTTGAATCACGGTCAGAGTATGAGGATGAACCTGAGCCGTCACTCCCCCTCAAGACTCCCACGCCTCTCCAGAAGGAGGGAGTTTAATGCTGACGCATTTAAAGCGCATTATTGTTGGAATTGGATATCGAACCCGGAATCCTCAGATTCGAAAGCCGAAACTCTGCTATCATGGCTACTCGAATTTTGCTTTTCAAAGAATGGTTTATGATGATGTAATTATTTTTGTTTCTAACGATTTTCTTAATGCATTAGTAGGATATATTTGTTTTGCTTGACTTATATTTAGGTGCTTACCATTAGTAATAATTAAAGGGAAAAAACAGAAGTTTAGATACATCCACAAAAACTGAGTAAAAATCAAGATTATTTATGGTATGTTTAAATTTAGACTACTTTTGCACACTCTTTTATATATAGTCTATGAGATATATTTAATACATTTAGTTGTATTTACAGTAACATTTGATTAACACATTTAATAACGTTAAGTTTCTGCCCTTTCATTTATTATTAATCCTTCTGATTTTGATGCGACAGTTAAAATGAGTATTTGTTATTCCAATAACTGTTATGACATTTACTCAGTTCTCACTGAAACTTTATGTTCCTTAGCAGTCAAAAGGGTGTTACTTTTCACGTCACATTACGATTAAAATGTTTCAGTAAACTATTACATCAATCGAAGTTTTTGACTTTCCTTTTACGAATGGAAACTGGTGAACTAATAAATCATAAACATACGTCTTAAGTCGCAAGTAGAGAATTTTTCTAGCTATTGTTAAGCGAATAATTATTCCATTGACACGATTTTAAAGTAGTTTTAAAATATATAAACTGGGATTATATTCTAGTTCTCTAATTAGAATTACTTTAGACATTTAAATAACCAATTTCATCAGAAGTTTAATAGTTAAGGAATTTAACCCTCTAAACGTTTCAGACGTATTTTTCCGTTTCTCATATTTAGTTCAAAAGCAGGTATTCATGTTCGTATGTATAATTTTTTAAACTACCATGGATAAAATATTTTTAAAATTTCAGAGACTTGACTAAATGCAATAAAGATCAAATGATACAATTTAAAAGCAAATTTTTAAGACTTGAAAGCTAGTACATCAAAATAGTTAGCCGCTCAGAGGATTAAATACAGCAGATATTTTTTTATTTTTAGATTAAAATAAAATAGTGTTTTCGTCAATCAGGTAAACAAACATTCTTATAAAAATAGTGTAAGGCATTTGGACAGATGTCCTAATATTTTATAATCTGTTTCAGAAACATTAGTTCTACTTTTTAAATATTTGACAACGATTTTTTTCATAGCCTTCATAATGTAATGTTTTGCAAAGAGATAATATGTAAAATTACAAACGTTTCAAACATAATTTATATATAAGAAAATACCGAAGCCTTCCTTAAAAGATCATCGAATTCTATATTTTAAATGTTTTATATACATTAATTTTTCGGTTTTTGACAAAGTTTGACACAGCATAACCAAAATTATCGTTGTGTCATTATGCTATCAATCAATCAATCGAACCTTTAATAATGTTTACTTTTAATAAACTCTTTCATTTATCGTACTGCACAGTAATAATTTGAAAAAGTATATACGGTAAATTAGGGATACTTGACCCTACGCGATTTTTTCAGATTGCGATAGAATTGGTAATTCGTGTATGAGATTTTTATTTGACCTTTTTTTGGCCACATGGTCTATTGGAGGGGATTTTTATTCCAATCTCAAAAGCATTGTAATGGTGTGTACTTAAATATGTTTCTTGGATCCAAAAGTAAATTATCACTTTTTCATTCCTCAGTGGATTGAAAGTCTACTATTGAAGAAATGATGAATTAAAATATTTCTGAGTTTTAAGCATACTTCTAGCTATAATTTGATATACGATGTTATGTAGTATCTAAATTCTAAATGGTGTAATTTTTAGATTATTTAGAATAAGTCAAGTTAGGGATAATTGACCCTAAAAAGTTAGGGATACTTGACCCTAAAAAGTTAGGGATACTTGACCCTAAAAAGTTAGGGATACTTGACCCTATCAAAACTTATTGCAGCCTCGATGTCTTAACCGAACGAAGCACGTTTTGTGGTCGGGATCAGTTTTCTGGTGAGTGGAGTTTGTCGGCAGTTTTTGAAACTCAAATATAGAGAATAATTATTTAAAAATTGTTTGTTAGTAATTATTTAATGGATAAAATTTCTTTTTAATATGATAATTTTAAATAATGCAAATAATTATTTTTGTAAGAATTTTAAAAAAAATAGAAATTTAATTAATCAATTTTTTCCTCGTCTGAGAAAGATTTATTTATTTATTATTTTAATGAAAATCTTTTGCTCGAGCTATTTTTCATCGTTTGGTTTTATTTAACGGTTCGCCATTTCTGTTGAGTTTGTCTTTCTTTCTTGATATGAATTTTCTCCTAAAATATATTCTCATTCTTTTGCTTTTATTTTTCTTTAAATGTTAGAAGAACCGAGTAAGTCTATTAAGTTTCTCAATTTCTTGTTTTGTACAACATCTTTTAGATGTTTTTCAAAACCGGCAATTCTTTAAACGCGCTAATGACGTTGCTAAGTTTTCAGTTACATTGTTGTAATTTTTTCATTTAATTAATCAATATTTTAATTGTTTATTAAATTTTGAACTAATTTAATTTAATAACTAGCTTTAATGTAATGACTTAACGAATTTAATTTATTAAAGTAAATGTGAAGTTTACGGTACCCATCTGTTTCTAGCTAATTTTTCTTGGCGCAATTTCATGTGCCATTTCGTCGCCAAATACTGTTTTGGATGTGCAATACGATTTTTAGTGCTCTCTTGCGCATGCGTCACCTGAAAACGAGAGATTGAACACGGCATTTCAAGCGTGTACCGGACAATTTGTTTAACTAAAAAAAAAAAAAAAAAAACGGCTTCGCTTTCAGCATAGTAGGAAACTAGTAGCTACGCTTTTTCATTGAATGTTAGGAATCTAGGTTTTTTTAAAAATTCCGAAAATGAGAATTTCCGTACGCAATACCTGCGGCATTTCAAGCGTGTACCGGGCAAATTTTTTAACTTGAAAAAACGTCAGCGGCGTCGCTTTCAGCATAGCGGAATACTCGTAGCTTCGCTCATTCATTGAGAAACGAAACACACAGAATAACATACATGGTACTGAACCGATATTCAATCCGAAGAATTCCAAACGAAGTTTTATTCAAATTCGAATTTATCGATCAATCACATCTTAGAGTTGAACAAAACAGCCCAATCGAAACGTGGCGCAATATGGCCTGATAAGCAAAACACTGATGAAAGGATCAATTTGTGCGCATGCGTGCTTGTCACTTGTTAAAAACATCTAGACGCATCCAAAACATATGTTCTCTCATTGCCGTTGTTGGCGGCAAAGAGTTGGCGATCCTAAGAGGAACGAAGTAAGTGGGTGCCGTAAACTTCACATAAACCTTTATTAACTAGATTATATTAATAACAACTGCGTTTTATAGTAAAGATATTATTTAATTTTTAATATTAGTTTCAGTAATATTATTTGATAATAAAGACGTTTTCAATTCCGTCGTTATAACCTAATATCTAAATTTCGTATACAGACAAATTAGCAAAAGTATTTAATTACGTTTTTCATGTAGGGTCAAATATCCCTAACCTTAGGGTCAAGTATCCCTAACCTTAGGGATACTTAACCCTACGCGATTTCATGAAATATATTTATTTTATGATTAAATGAGATATCAATTTAGAATAGGAATATATCTCATTTTTAAAAACAAATTCTTTTGTGATACTAAAAATTCAAATATTCGAAAAATATAAGAAAAAGTAAAAGTAGGGTCAAGTATCCCTAGTTTCCCCTACATACTAGCAGATGTACATACTAGCATGGTGTACTAGCAGATTCTTACTTTCTGACTAAGAGCAAGCTCCACTAAAGTACAAGCAATTCATTTGGATTTCCTCTGTCTCCCATGGATGTAATCTGCCAGTCCCATAATGACTCTGTTGACAGTCTTACACTCCTGCGTTTGATACCATTTCATATGTAATTTCTAGATTTATTACTATTGAGGAACGGCAAGAACAGATAACCCCGTGAATAGGATACTTCTATCGAAAAGGATGCTGAGATCTTATCTTCCAATGACTTGAAAAGGAAAATACACTTTCCTGTTTCCCGTCGAGACCCCATTTTAAGACGTAATTTGACGATTTTTACCGCGAGTACTCTAAGGGTTAAAAATTGATTAAATATAAAATTCTGTATTTTAAACATCTAAAAATATTTTTCATTGTTTATAGGACACAATGTGTTTATAAAGCAAAAATTTATAAAATGTCTTACGTATCAGACAATGGCATATGCTTGTATGAAAGGGAATATGTTTTAAAGTTTCCTTTAGAAATCAATAAGATATAAAACTCTATATTTTAAACATTTTCCATGTTCTAATCATACTCCATATTTTTATTATTTTTTTTCTGTGATTTAATGTATTTTAAAGTGATAATTTATAAAATGGCGACTAAAACACTGCTCTCAGCCGGAAGTCGATGCTTGTAAGGAAAATACCAAATATATAGAGGAGAGATAAGGCAGAAAGGAAGACCAAATATCCTGTTTGAAAAACAGATTATTGAATTTTACACTTTAAACATTTTGTCAATACCTATACGACTTATTTTATTGTTGAGTGATAAAGTGAAAATCTATGAACGTACCAAATAGTATTTATGTGTATGAACGGAAAAGCAGTTTACAGTCTTCTTTAAAAATCAATAAGATATAAAACTCTATATACACTTTAAGCATATAATATATAAATAGAAAATTTAAAAAAAGATGAAATTAACAAGCCAAAGAAATATAATACAATAAAATGTTTCAGTAGTGCGCATGATGCTGCTGCAAACGAAAAAACAAAGGCATGCAAAACATTTTTTAAATGAGCAGAAAAATAAAGAAATTAAGTTTTAACAATTTGTAGAACAAGAATAAAAGAAACCATCCAAGTAGACTTCATCAAGGGTTACTTCTTTAGGCATAGATTCAAAAAATGGGAACTTTTTCTGTAAGAAGCTTGACTTTCGTCAAAGGAAGCCTCTTGTAACCCAAAAGATCCCAGAAAGACAAAGAAAGAACTGATGCAAAATTTTTTATGCATCCAACAAGAACGCCCAAAACACAATTTAAAAAAAGATTTAAAAAATTATTAGCCATCAGGCACAAATGCCGTCATAAAAATAAAACATTAATCAAAGAAAAACGTGTTAAACTTACCCAAGCACATAGAGAACAAAAATGGCAAAAAATTAAGCATATAATAATGTTTATGTTTCATTGTTTCTTCCATACATTATACTACAGATTTATAACTTATAAAACTACATAGGTATGAAACAAGAGCTCTCAACGTGAAGTCGAAGCTCGTAAGAAAATGCAAAATGTAAAAAATCTAAATAAGGAGAATGCTGAACATAAAAGACGTCTGCCTTCCCTGCTTTCTCTTGAAGTCGAGGTCTGTAAGGAAAATGCTAAATATACAGTGAAAGACCAAAGCTGAAAAGGAACCTAAATTTCCTGCTTGGAAAACATATTATTGAGCTTGACATTTTAAACATATTATAAAGTTTATTTTTGATTATCTCTATGATATACTGTATTCTAGAATGATAAATTGAAAAGCTATATTCGTATCAAACAACATTTAAGCGTGCGGAACGGAATGCTATTTACAACCTTCTTTAAAAATCAATAATACATAAAACTCTATATACTTTAAACACTTAATAATATTTATTTTTCGTTGTTTCTCCGATATAGTGTATTGAAGAGTGATAATTTATAAAGCTACATACGTATAAAACAAGAGCTCTCAACTTGCAGTCGAAGCTTGTAAGGAAAGTGCTAAATATCTAGCGAAAGACTAGGGATGGAAAAAAAGAGCCCAGATTTCCTGTTCGAGGCCCAGAGTGTACGGTTAAAATATCCCTCAGCGATATTCTTATCTATTCTTGAGAAAATTTTCTTGAAGATGAACGAGAATTTTCAATGCTATTCTTTTTCCTCGCTCCCTTGCCTTTCATTCGCATTTTTAAAACATCCGTCTACGTAAAGAATCCCCCGAGGTTTGAATTCAGCCACACGCTGTGTCTTCGAAGGGACAAGTGCGCTTCAAGAATCATTAGAATGAAGATGACATCGCCTCAAAAAAATGGAGTTTTGTTTATTTTTTAAATCATAAGTAAGTAAATAAATAATTTATAAAATCGAAGGGTACAGCTTTTTTCATTTTCATTCGTTTAATCGCGTTCTCTTCTCCTATTTGAAGGAGTATCTTTACTTGAGAGAGTGTTTCTTGCGATTTGACTCGGGCATTTATTTCCATTTTCAAACCAAAAATCGCTCTTTGTTTTTCTGGTCGTTTTTTTGGTCCTCTCTCGATAGTGCTTATACCTTCGTCGTTTTTTTCAGTTTGTTTGTCATCTCGAGGACGATGGAACTGGTGTGCCTTAAGTGATCTTTTCGTTCGGGGAATGCTATTGTATATCGATATTCTGAGTGCGCGCCATAATTAATTGATCTCTGCACTGGGATCTGAGGAAAACTGAGAGAAAAATTATCCTAAAAAGATAAGCTGCGCAAAAATTCATTGCTTACAGAATTTTTTTTCCGAGGTTACATTTCTTTTTTTGTGCTACATAATCAAATAACTCGAAGTTTAATGAAGCGTCTCGCGAATATGCAGAGATTTAATGTTCAAAGTGCAAAAGAAAAGAGAATATTATTTAGAAACATATTTATAAAGAATACCTCAAAGAATGTTTATGTTATGGTAAAGAATTGCAACAAACTATGGCTTGTTTCGAGTTAAAGATTTCTGCACGCCTCTCGATTGAATAAAATTCTCTCGAATTACATAAAGATTAACTGGAAGTAATATTTAAGAATGGAAAAGAATAATAATATAAGGAAGGTGTTCTTAATTTGTAAACTCGTGAATCAAGTGGAATCGTGTTGAACACTGCTGGGGTCGGGAAACATTTCACAGTGCTCTCTTGCTTCAGACTTTTCAATGTTTGCAATAAAGGTAGCTAAGATGGTAGATTTGACTTAAAAGATTCCATTAAAACTTACCCAAAATATTTTTAAATTGAGGATTTTGTAGTAATCATTAATTAGTGTTTCTTGTATTTATCATTACTTAGTTGTATTTTTGTATTTATCATTAACTAGTGCTTAACTTTCGCATTTATATCTCTTTTCTTAGATTACGATAAGTTTTTCAAACAAAAATGGTGATTCGGTTTTTATTTTTAACCAGAAAAAGGGATCGCGGGTTGAAAATGTATACGAAGCCCTGATAAATTATGTGTATTTGAAATCGTTTCTTAAGCAATCTGCAATCGTAGTTTTGAAAGATGGAATACTAAAACATATACGGAACATGAAATGAATGAATGTCGCACAGCTTTCAAAAAACCTTTAAAGGAATTTTTCCAGTTTATTGATAGATTGTGATATTTATATACTTGTTGTCTTTCAGTTATACAGACGCATCACAAGAGCACATTCTTTAGTGAAAAGGAATGAGAGATTTGCTTATTTCGTAACATGTTTGATGTACATAATTAGGGGGCAACTGTTGTTGCAATTAAATAAGCAGTCAGAATGTATTTAATACTGCCTATAACGTTCCAGTCCTTAATTATGTCTTTTTAAGCAATTGTAAACTGCGAAATTTTGTCCGAGAATGTATTTAATCCTATTTTGCCTTCAAAATTTTATAGCATTACCACTGCATTCAATTACAGTGAACATTAACCAGTGAATTGCTTAAATTTTGTAGACTTTTGATGAATACTTAATATTTATTTTGTTCCCGCCGTGTTTCTAGCAGGCAAAATGCAGAGTTGGAAACAAGGTTGGAATTTCAGCAAAACTATTATAAAAGCTGAATGAAAATATAACTACTTGTTATTTTTTATAATTTTTTGAGATACTTTTAATCAAATTTTTGCCCGTTACTTGGAAATGAACTGCGAAAGAACTTTCTGAAAATATAAAAAATATGACATGTGATTACATTTATTAGTAACATTTTTAAACACCACTTATTATTATAATTAATAATTCATAAGCTAACAACTATTAAATGTTTTAAAAGGTCTCTATAAATTTAAAAATAATTGATAAAGTCATTTTCAAAGTTAAGTTAAAAAATAACAAATATATATTTTGCGTCGTTATTTAGAGGCATTGTTCTGTACTTTCCTATTATCTCCTAAGTAATCGATTATCAATCGCGGAAAAATAATTAAAATAAAGTTCGAAATATCATCTAAAATAATGAATCTAAAAACTGAAAAGAAAGGAATATACTGTCTGCCCTCCACGAGAATTCTGCTCGCCAAGTTGTCCCGTTGACCACTGTCTGGTTATGTTAGGGAAAATCCATTTCGAATAGGAGAAATCCGACTGAAAACGGGGTTTTATTTTATACTTGGCGCCAATTTGCGTCTTTAAAAAGAGTACATCATTCGTGCTCTTCTACCTACTCGAAATGGATTCATCTTACGGTAATCTGTTTCAATAGCTACAGCCATCAACTAGGCAACTTGGCGAGCAGAGTTCTCGTGGCAGACAGTACATACTTTTATTCATAGGTGAAGTCTTTTTTTTAAGGCAATTATGTTCGGAATAAAGATTAATAATTCTTAGTAGTTATATGCCTCTAAATATTTTGAATGGTTCTCCTTTTAAAAAAGAAAAAAAAATGCATACACATTTACTAAAACTACCCTAAGTGCTTAAAGACAAGTTACTCCATGGAGAATCTAATTCATAAGTATTTAGTAGGATATTCCAAGCATTGTATGGTTTTGAATTATACTCCATTAATTGCAATATATCTGCAGAAAAGACGACTCTGTGAAAAGTCAATTCTGAAATATTAGATTAGCAATGCTACTTAGAAATATCTTCACCTTTGATATCCGGAATTTATTTGTAACACTTTATTATGCTGAAAATGTCAAATTGTAATGAAATTATCTTGATCTTACTTTTTTTGGACTTTTCTTACTTCTCTTCATTACAATTTGAAATTTGATTACAAAAAAAGGGACCATACTTTCCTTTTTCTTTCTTTTATGTAGATTTTTTTATATAAATGGAATTAGCAAAGCCCTGTCATATTATGCATTTAACACCTTCTTGAAAATAACTGTCTTATTGACAGTTAAAATTCAATGTCAGCATGTATTTATGAATATTTTGTGCTGGCGAAATATCCTCCAAAGCAGAGAACATTTTAACAAACACTTAATATGTTAGGGTTGGCATATGATTGATTTTTGACCCTAATTTTAATCTATATATATAAAGGAAATGTTTGTGTGTGTGGGTATGCGCGATGTTTAGACCTAAAATATTGCACTTTCAGCCCTGAAATTTGGCACATAGGTAGTACAAATGATAACTCAATGCACCTTGCAGCCAGAATTTTAAAATTAATTCTAAAAAAATTGTATTTCATATTTTGCGGTATTTTGAGAGATTTTTCATATTCATTTCTCCATTGCATTTTTTTCTAATTATCGTATAAAGAGAATAGATACACCATAAGAAAGAACAAACAATTTCCCTTCTAATGAAGTTTAATTTAAACGTCTAAAAGTTTGATTTAAACGAAAAAGCTGCCATACAATATTTTCTCTAATTTTAATAAATTTTTCAAAATATTTTTTTTGATATAATTTAGAACAATACATTTCATTGTTGCAACACAATTCAAATCGTTTTCATTGTTTAAACAAATATTTAATTGCGTGCTTCTCTTTCATTGCTGAAAGCTAAGTTAATATCCTAATACATTTTGCTTTCATATTTTATTTCATCAAAATTACTACCGTGATTCATCTAAGCGTCAACCTTCAAAATAGTCAGAGTCTACTTTAGGACAGAAAATGCTGCTTAACGTGCCCAAGCACCTGAGGAAACAACACTCATATCTTTCTTCAGACTTTGCACCCAAGATGAGTTTGCTCGCACCCTATTGCACAATGAAGTACCCAAATACTACACTTAGAACACTGGAAACAAGACATGGCAATGTCGAAAACAAGGTCATGTATGGTCTTATATGATACTTCCCTTAGTTTCTTGTATATTATCCCAGATTTTTAGATTTGTATTTTTGTAACCTTTTCTATCTCCTTGCCTTCGCCATTATTTACTAGACAGTTAAGGAACGTCTTCCGATGTCTCTTCCACTTCATGTCCGCCACACTGTTTAAATAACCAAAAGGTTGTAGTCGCAGGGGCATGAAATGGTGTTCTGTTCTGGTAATGTAACTTCCATTTTAAATAATTTCCTTGGATGGCTTTAATTAAAAATATCTAATGTCGCCTATTGACTATTTGAAACAGGATCCGAAGATTTTATTGTGTCAGCCTAACTGAATTATTACTCCATTTTAGCTCGCAAGCCAACTGGTTGTTCCGAGAATCTAGAATTTATTTCTTACTGAGTTTAAATTCTAACAGCATCGCTTGCAGAAACTTTATAAATTCATTGTTGCTTTTACATACATTTCGATTTTTAAAACTTTATTTTATGTCATTCTGGGTTTTTTTTTATTCTTCTGAAGTCATTATGCCACGGGCAACGCCGCGCGCTTACTGCTAGAGTAATATAAATTTAGTTATATAAAAGTTAGTTTAATAGAGTAGTATAAAAACATGCAGAACCTTAAAATAGTTTAATATTTTAAGGTTGCAGCAGTCTTTTATTTTTTACTTATTTCTTCTATCATACCTCTTGCAGTTTACAGAATTGGATACCAATATTTTCATTAGTTTTTACTTCGAAAGTTTTAATTTAAATCTCGATAAAAAAATAATAATTTTTATAATAACGTGGCATTTTTCAGTTCTTAAATTATTTATCAAAATGCCAGAAACTGGCGTTTTTGAGAGTTCTTAACTTTCCTCTTTCACTTCGTAAAATTTGGAATAAAAGTAATAAATGTGAAATATTACTTTTTGAAGCTCAACTTAGCTGAATAAATCAGTGATACTTAATAACTCAAAATAAATTTAATCTGTTGAAAAGTTTTATTGACTTCAATGATAACAATTAATTCATCATTCAACATTATGAAATGGAAACTTTGAGAGTTCTACGGGAAGAATTATAGAGTATCATGTGGTTTTGCTTTATCTTGCTCTTGCAAATGTTTATTCATAAAGCATGTTCAATCCTTGAAAAATAATGATTACTTGATGCTTTCCGTTTTTTCATCAAACATGGTCAGCTCGTGGAAAGTAACACTTACTAGATGTATCTCATTTTATTTTTGAAACATGACTGTATGAGTGAAAACTGTTGCACATTGAAAAACGCGTTACAGCCCAGAATACCAGTCATGTTTATTTCTTACAGAAAAAGAATAAATCTATTGTCATGCAATGATATTTCTTTTTTGATATTTGATTAAATTTTTTGGTAATATAATCAACAAAATATTCCAAATATTTCATAACTATAATTTTTAAAATCCTTGGCATATTTCGAAACTACCGTTCTGAAATGAAAAAAAAAATACTTTATAACTACAGTTTTAAAATTCGTGATTAATTCGATATAACATTCCAAATGAACCACTTCAGAAAACACGAGTTTTCTAAAAGATTTCGAAATTGCCTGCAATTTTCATTTTGAAGACAATTTTTTTCTTTTCCGTTCAAACATTTACTTTAAAGCGGGAGATTAAAAAGCTTATTTTGTGTACCTAACCCCCTTTTTTCATCCCTGCAGAAAACAAAGCGCTTATTAAGCTGGGAATTTTTATGTTTCATATCATTTTATTCCCCTCGTTAATTTTGATCCCAGATTTTTAGTCTAATAAAAAGTGTTTACTAATCCTTTAAAATTCTATTTAATGAAGTATTTTAGTGTGCAGTTCATTGGCTAATAAAAGTCTGAAGGTTGGTAAAAAGTACTTCTTAATTTCTTTTTGCGTTTTTCTGTGTTTGCGTAGATTTTGAATAGGCAAGGAGAGAATTTAACTTATGTGGGAATCTTCTAATGTCTTCAAATGTAGAACGTGGATGAGGTTCGTCTAAGATACAATGGGCGAAGTACTTTTGATGAAATCTTACCGTAATTTCTTGAAATTTCTAAATAAAAATAAATTGTTTTACTTGGCATAAAACATTTTTTTCGTGTTCAGATGGGTTATTATATTTTTGAAAATAGAAAGTTGCATTTTAGGAACGGTGTGAATTTTCATTTTTTATGCAATATTGTTGCTGCATTTAATTGTAAGAAGCAACACTCAAATTAGATTAAGGGAAGCCGAGACCCTTATACCGACAACATTAAATTGGCTATTTCCATGTACCTTTTCTCAAAATCTGTTATAAATGCATATTTGAAATTTTTTATACAAGTAAAGTAAACCTTTCTCATTATACTGAAATGGTATTTTTTAAAATCTCAAAAATTTATTTTTTACAAATTTATTTTGTTTCAAAATAGGGTAAAATTTCACTATGTCTAATTAAATATTTTGTAAATTTATAAGAAATTAAAAATTAACCAAAAGCTCATTTCAGTAGAATGAGAAAGGTGTACTTTACTTGTATAAAAATTTTCAAACGTGCTTCTATAACAGATTTTGAGAAAAGGTACTTCGAAATGGACAATTTAACATTATCAATATAAGGGTTCCGACTCCCTTAATTATAATGAGACTCAGGTTTCAAACGCAGAATGTAATGCAATCAATCGCGTCTCATGTACATGAGAAACAGAACGGTCCATGCCACTAGTATCCAACTATATGTTGTCTTACGTCGTGCCGTGACGTCACTTCCTTTTACTCTTATAGCATCTCTGATTCGAGGCTCTTGAACCAAAGTAATGACCCAAGCTACCACTCCTTTTCTCAAACTTCCATGACTGCCAACGCAAGAATTTTAGAGATTTAACATACACTAGCTTCACACACTTTTAGTAGAATTGAGACTCGGAAGAATAAGGAAATTAATTGTCACTGCGCTTTACTATAATAACTACATTAAATCTTGCGTAGAAAGCAGAGATTTGTTGAATCATCAGATAGCAATTGGAAAAATATAAATGCAATGTCTGTTCTTGTTACAAAGACTTTCGAGTACTTGGAATTGCATGAGATATAAGTAATAACTTAAAAATCCCCATGCTATACGTAGAATTTCGGAAAAGCAAAACCAAGGATATTTAGGTTAACATATTTCCTTCTGTTATAGAAGTTCATTAAAATATAGTACGGAAAATATAATATCTTCTTTAGACTCTGAATTTTCAATACTTTTATATGAAAATAAATGAAACTTCAATTCAATGATTAGTTGCTACAGAGAGCCGTTTCCATCTCTGACTTTTATATCAAATTTAATTTAATTGGCAATAAAATGAATTGGCAATTTTTCAAATTCGGATACGTTTCGCGAATTCTTACGAGTAGGATGAAAATAAATTTTAAACAGATTTCAAAGGGCAGGCAAATTCATCGTTGAATTCTAGCAAAGAAAGCAAATTCCGATTGCATGTTATTATTTTAAAACAGGGATTCCTAACTTCTTGAAACCCACAATTTTGGTTTCTACCTATGGTTTAAGAATCGACATTCTAAAATATGACAGCTTATGAAAGCCATAGAAAAACTGAGAAACAAAAAAATTCGTGTTTCAAAGTTTTTCGTAATGTATATTTAACGGGAAAAAATTTAAGCTTCTAACATTTCTTTTTCGTGATTTCTACCGTTTTTGAAAAACCTAATGATATTTAACATTTTATGTAATAAAATTAATAATTAAACAGCTTTATTAATATATTCTAACAACATAAAATAAGTCTAAAACAAATAATCTAAATAAAATATTATTTATATTAACAGCATTTTTTTTCCTCATTTAATTTTAGGAGAGTGGATGAAATCTGTAAACTCACACAGCTAGTTTGGATATTTTTTTCATGAAAGTTAACTCAATTCAAACCAGCCATTTTCTATCTATTTATCTTCATGAATTCAGAAACCTTGAAAAATTTTAATTGGAAGTTGGGTTTGATACGTGTGTTTACCCTTTCAAGTTCAATACTTGTTCCGTTTTGAAAATTACTAAATTTATTTCAAAAATGAGTATTAGACATGTAGCTGATCATAAATATGTAAAGGAAAAAAAATTAGCATTTTTTATTTCCAAGAAATTTGTTGTTTCAAAGTGAAACCAATAAACGGTAAAGGGCTATTTTCCCTCCGAATAAGTTATAATCGAAATGCAATTTAAATTATGTATTTAATTTATAAGTACACGTGAGTATTCAGGATATTCAACCTTCATAAAATTCAATACTACTTTCGAAGATTCAATTTTTTTAAAAATTGATTTTTTTTTTGTTTTCCATCATTTTGTTTCTCTTAGAGATCAAAAGCAATTTAGCTCTTGCAATGCCGATATCTTTGTGAATACTAACGGTATTGAATTGAAATTTTTATATAAGTTGTTCTATATATTTGGCTCTTAAGTTATGAAAGAAACCGTTTCCCCCATGCGCAGTATTGGATGGGGTTGCTAGGATTATTATAAAACGTTAAAGCAAGGTAGGTGCCCAATTATAAAATTTTATTTAATACATATATATCAATTATTTAATCAATTCTGGGTACTGAAATATATGACAAAATGATAAGCAATTCTAGCTATACTCATATAAATCGCCTACCTTTGCAGACCTGAAAAACCTAGCCACTAAATTAAATCATTTGAAAAAGTAAGTACATTGCAAATTGTGAAAATTAAATTATAGAAATTAAAACAAAATCAAATTAGATTTTAAATTATTGTTTATTTAATAATTGTTAAGATTAAGTTTTACTGCCATGATATTACAAATGATCAATAATAATGTTAATAAGTGATCAATGATACATATAAATTAGAATCTTGTGTAAAATAATGTTCATTTCAAACTAATACAAATATCATGCAGAAAAGTAGTAAACGTTTCATAAACAAATAGAGCTATAGATAACTGGAACTGATTTTTATATTAAAAAAATCCAGAAATTTCTTCCTTTTAGTTATTGTTCAGGATAAGAATAAAAAGACATATTTCAGGTGTTGTTGAGACATCGATAACTGAGGTTTCTTCTAAATTAATTTTTCTTTAAATTTTTCTCACATAATTTAAATTTGTAGAAGATAATTGAAAAATTCTGTAACAAAAGAATTTTTGTTTTGAATTTTTCTATTACAATGGCATAGATTCTTTTTATTCAACAATAATAACACGACTGTAGATAAAATGCGTATACTCTTATTCCCTGAGAGCATTTTCTAATGACAAAAACTAGAACTGATGTTTTATATAAAAATTAAAAATTAACTTCTAAACTAATTTTTCTTTAAAAATATCTCACATAATTTAAATTTGTAGAAGATAATTGAAAAATTATGTAATAAAAAGATTTTTTTACATTTTTCTATTACAATGGAATAGATTCTTTTTATTCAACAACAATAACACGACTTTAGATAAAATACGTATGCTCTTATTTTCTGAGACTATTTTCCAGTGACAGAAACTAGAACTGATGTTAGATATCTTGCCAAACAACATTTGATACCTGATGTAATAATAAATAAATTTCGATAACAAATTGAAAACCGAAAGTTTCATTCCATGATATTTTTTTGCTTTTCTTTGAGAGGTTTTGCTTTGATTTCAATTTCATATTGTCGAGAAAAACGAATGAACAAAGCTCTGAGCACGAAAACATAGGTATAAAAACTCAGCTTTTTAGTCTGTGTTGATTGATTCAGAGCGTAAAAATGTCACCATAGAAAAATATTCCTTTCTTTAGCTGTTTTATGTAGTTTTGATTGCTGTTCTTTGAATTTGATCATTATTTATGAAAACAGTTCCTTTCAGAACTCAATAACATAGAGGTCTGTGAATGCAATTTGTTATAGTTCAGATTGCAAATCGTCGCTTAACAATCAACACCACTCATCTCAATTTTGAAATTTCAAAGAGGAGGAAAAAACTGATTTTTTCGCAACCAATCACGAATATTTCTGAAATTGTTTTCACATCTGGTTGTAATATGCGGTCTCATGTTCATATCAGATGTTAAAAAAATTCAGAAATATTCGCTATTGGTTGCGAAAAATTAAGTTTCATACTTCCTTTTTGAAATTTCAAAAAATTGAGATGAGTGGCGTTGCTTGTTAAGTGACGAAATATTATACCAAGTGACTTAGCCGCGATCACCAAAAAGACGATAGTTAGTAGTTAACTAATCATTTAGTGTAAAATAATGTTTATTTCAATCTAGACAATAAGATATCCTGTGATACAACTAAATTACCCAGTACAAATTAATTTTTGAAATCTATTGTGTATTTTACAGGAGGAAAAAATATGTGACATCTCAAACACCTTAAAACAACGTACAGTTGTTAGTTCGATAGAATTAGGATTGCCATAAATAGATGTCATTGACTATCCTCCCGCAGCTAATAATACAACACTGACACAATATTGTTAGCAGCATATTTAATATGCGTTCCTTTTAGTTGCGGCTTTCATTGTTATGGGCTTTTAAAATCAAAGGCAGTGAAAGTATACACGCCAAGTTTTCATAAAAATAAAGTTACCATGGATATCTCTGAAAAGAGGAAGCTTTGAATAAAACCCTCTTTTCTAAGAAAAGGTAAATCCATGCTCACAGGTAACATTTGAAGCGCACAGTGCCAACGGCCTTCAGTGCCTTCGGAATCCATTGCGTGTCTTATACGGTGAAAAAGGGCCCCACGTCACATCGCAGCGTAAGACAACGTGCAGTTAGATGACATAAGCACTTTGAGATGGTATGTGAATTGATTCCAAATACGATTTCTTCGTATGTATAAATGGTATATTAAAAATCTGTGAACGGAGAAACTGGCAACCAAAAGTTGTCGATTTCTAATGTCTTCTTGTTAGTTACCGTAAAACGGGTTTACTTCGCACCAATTTTAGTGACTTCAGAAGGAATTTCCAGATTTGTTGCATGTATTTCCCTAAAAAAGGGCTTTTCTGATTTTTCCTCTTTGAGTGATTACTAGAGAAACGTTTTGCAACAAAATTTGCATCATTCAGTAATTTAATAATGAATTATACAGGGTGATTATAATTAAAATTGCACTTTCGAAATGCTGTAAAAAAGAACCACTGGTCAGAATGACCTGATATTTCATCTGAGTATACGTGAAGAAATGGGAATTTGTTTTGCGAATGAAAAAAATAGTTCAAAAGTTTACAGATAGATGGCGCTGTACTCGTGATAAGATGCTAGAAAATGATTGCTTAAAAATATATGCTAATTTTAAGATGCTAGTTAAAAGACGTGGAATGTTGTTGTGGCACTTTTTGTTCAATGTCCATCCACCACGACAAGGTGGTGCCACATCGGATAGAAAAAAATCGGCTTTCAATTGTGCCTAGGCTAAAAACCGTAGAAAAAGCAAAAATTGATGAAACCAACAAGAAAAGGAAGTCGGCTTCGACTTGCTTAAGAAATGTTCAATATGCTGTCCACCGTTTTCTCCTATGAGCTGAAAGCGCAAATCAGCATGTTCCACAACAGATCGGAGTATTTCAGTGGTGATATTGTGAATGTGTTGCGTAACTCGCAATCGGACCCCCGTACACAACATCTTTTAGGTAACCCCGCAGTCAGAAGTCGCAAGGGTTCAGGTCAGGTAATCGTGGCGGCCAGGCCGTTCGGAAATAGCGACTGATAATTCTGTCATTTCCAAAATGCAGATTCAACAGCTGCTTCACTGTTGTTAAATGTGTGGAGGAGCGCCATCTTGCATAAAAATTGTGCTATCCACACATCCGCGCTGTTGCAGTGCTGGAATGAGCTGGTTGAGCAAGAGAGATTCATAACGTGTCCCATTGACTGTACAGGTTACAGGATCCGATGGACCAATTCCCTATAAAAAGAATGGGCCAACGATAAATGCAGCCGTAAACCCTCACCACATAGTGACCTTTTGAGAATGAAGAGGCAATGGTTGCATTTGGAACGGATTTTCTCTTGCCCATATTCTGAAATTCTGGTGCAAAGTTACCTCATAGGTTGGGAATCCTTTGCACTGGTTATTTTTTTTTCAGTATTTTCTAAAACAATCTAACTTTTTGTAATGTTAGATGCATTTATTGAAAAGCTGGGTGGAAATACACAAAAAATTAATTTAATAAATACTTGATTATAATAAAAAATTATACGCCATTTTATCCGGTCAAATCAAGATAGCGTTTTCGAAATCCTTTAATCTAATTATTGCCGAGTGTGTTATTATTATATCTATCTATCACCACACCTTCTTAGTAGATAAGAGTTTATTATCATTTTACAGTTTGCATTATTAAGAAGAAAACCAAAGTCACTGAACTGGACTATACAAATTGCAACGGTCTTTTC
>BGPR01000162.1:763404-853513 GCA_013235015.1 Araneus ventricosus | reverse complement strand
ATTATCTTTCACATTTAAATGCACTCGCCTTCGCAAATGTTGAACATTCTTCAACAGAGACAGATTTTTCAGCACTAAATTTTTCGCTGAAAACTGGCTCAATGTTTTCTTCCTTCTTTAATCTCCTAAATGGTTGTTATATACGCTTAAGGAACGAAATACACTATTCGGTATTGCAAATAGACCAGAAAAATAATCTCATTCCAGTACTCTTAATCATTTGGCCCCTGTTTCTACTTTGAGCATAAATTTTATGATGGTGCAAAGTCACCTCCACCGGTACACAGTAACCTCGTTTTACGGTAATTAACATGCAAAATAAAACTGAAAGATTATTTGATGAATAATTATTTGCTGTTTTATTCGATTCTTTACGAGGTCTCTTACAAAGTAGACAATTAACCCAGCATTTAAACAGGTATATTCACATTTAAATTATTAGAGATAATCTTATAAAGTATATTTTTCATCTTTTTGCACCAATTTTTGATTCTGAATTGAATTAAACGACTGACGATTTTCCAATGGTCTAATCAGATAAAATTGCTAATTCAGGCATCGCTTGATCAGGCTAACTTCAGACTAATAGCTTGTTCCAATGAAATGCCAGCGTTTATTTGCACATCAAATCATCATCATGGATGGTTCAGATACGCAATTCAATCAATGTTATCGTAAATAAACTAGCAAAATTTGAAGTACTCTGTAATTAGTTCGAAGTTTTTTATAACATCTCACCGAAAGGATTATAAATTCAAAATATCACTCAAAATTTCTTTTTAGAAAAAAATAAAATGTAAATAACTCATGTGCAGTCTTTATTCAATATTAAAATCATCAAAAATTTCTTTTAAGAAGAAAATAAATTGTTAGTAATTCATATACAACCTGAATTACTACTTCAATCAACGAAATTTAAGTGCAGTTATAAAAACGCCATACTCTGTATTGATTAGATTATTTGACAAACCAAATTTATTGCACAACGCCGAGCTCTTATCTTGATCAGATACTCAAACTTGATATACTTCCTCACAGTCCAATAAATCCTTAAATACCTAATACTTGAGTAAAGAAATCACTTTCCAAATCAGTAGGCAATACGATTCATCATTTCCTACAATTCAACAGGTATTTTCGCTAGCTCACTGAGCTGAATCTGTGTTCTAAGTGAAAGGATTTTTTCCTTGTTAGATATAAAATGTTGATTTGTTAGTCAATAACTTTGCGAATTGTATACTTGACCAATGACAGATTTTCACTCTTAATGATCCGTTGAATATCGTCGTCATCGGATAATAGATAACATTCTCAGTGAATCGATATCCTTGATAGCTTATTAGACTGAAAAGAATGCTTCCTTGCATTCTTAACAAAGGGATTTTCTCGACAGAAACCAAAATGTGAGTTTTTTTAATGACATTGATGAAAAATTGTAGCTTTAAAACGTTCTTTAACGAGAAATTAATGGATGTCACAGATATATTCATTATGGCAAAATAAAATTCAATGTGGAGCCCTCAGATTTTGAAAAATCAGAATTGAATATTTTCTGCTTCATTTTAGTTTTATTTTTATGTTATTGTGGCGTGATTATTTGTGTTGCTTCATTTTTTACGGCTATGAGTGAGTGTATGCTTTAATAAGTATGGGATTTTAAAGCAGTTTTTATCGAATTATATATGCTGTTAAATCTCTTATCGATTTTTAAAATTGAAATGCAAGCACGCTAATTTTCGTAAATTGGTTAATGAATCTAATGTAGAGTTATGTTTTAAAAATACTTTTGTCAAGATATTATACGGTTTTGAATACTTCTAATATTTACTTAAATATTTATTAGCTGAAAGAAAATCAGTGACAACTCAAGGTCAGGTCTCCTCTAGCACGAAACACCCTGACTGCACAAAAACTATTCAGTAACATTGTATTTAGTACCCTTTTAATTTATTTAATGAATAACTTAGCAATCATATGTGTAAATATTGTATATATTTATAATTTGTGCCGACCTCATAATAGTTAATAAGTTAAAATTTTAATTATGTGTTTGTCAAGCATATTTGTCTTCTGTGATCAGTTTCGTAGTTGCATTTTGTCTTTAATCGATACGTAACAATAAAAAATTAAAAAGTTACCTACATGAACTATAACTGAATAGAAACTTATATTCTCTAGAAACAGAGGTTTAAGTGTTTTAAAAGTGAAAGCATCTATAGCTTTCGGCAAATATGGCTACTGCAACAGATACAATCACAGCAATTTTGCCATTATTTCGGCTCAAAACTGTGCAATCTTATATGTGTTTTGGCAAATTCTATAGTTATAAATTTCGAATTCTTACTCGATATTGATAATACATGAACAATTCAGGTGGTCAAAGAATCCAATTCAAACCCTATTTTCAAAGTTTTTATCAAAACTGAATAAGCTACTTTCACTTTAAATGACGTAAGTCATTTTAAATGGCCTTTGCAGAGCACGCAGCCAAAAGATTCGAGAAAAACCGCATTGCTATTGTATAAGAAGAAAAGTATTCTTTTCCAATATCAAACAGGATGGAGAAAAATGTTTGGAGAATTTTTTTAGATGATTTACTTGTTTGTTGAAACAGTAAATAAAAACTTTACTTTCCAAACACGTCGAAAAACTAAAGAGAACAGAAAAAAGATTAAAAGAACGAAGACACTTTTTTCTGATTGCTGTTCCGAAAAATACGTAATTTTTTACACATTTCTTTTCCCAAGCTTCCCGTTCATTTTTAGTGAATAGAAACTGTCAACCATTTCTCTCTGCTTATATCTGTATCCAGGGTGACCAATAGCCTACGAGGAAAAAATATATATAAAATAGAGTGAAGATCAAAATAAGTTATTTTTGGATCTTTTCTAGCGGTCTGCTTCCCTTTCCATGGTGTATCCTCACTCAGATAATTAGAACGATAACAGGTTCTCTTTTTCAGTGATTAGATGTGAAAAAAATCCGATGTGGTATCAATTGAAGGTGGCTTAGATATCCGCAGAGTTGACAGAAAAGAAGTCTTTGAAAGTATTTTGACTGAATTGATATTAGTCTTTATACGACAAGAGCGGACGATCTAATGTTTATTACACAAGAGTTTCTACCAAGAAATGTGGCTCTTAGTGATGATAATCTCTTAATGAAAGCTTTTTTAGACCATTTACTATTACTTTTGGACTCGAGATGTGCTGTGGATATAAATTATCTTAAATTGAAGAATACTAAGTGCAGACTTCGGTTATAGTTAACTACCTACCTAATAAATATGTTTTAGACTAGAATGGTAAATAATATTTGATTAGCAACAAAATTACAATTTAATTGAATTTTAGGACAGAAAAGAAGTTTTTGAAAGTATTTTGACTGATTTGTTATTCGTCTTTATATGAAAAAAGAGGACGATTTGTTGTTTATTACACAGGGTTTTACCAAGAAATGTGATTCTTAATGATGATAATTTCTTAATGAAAGCTTTTTAGACCATTTAAACTATTACTTTTGAACTCTAGATGCGTTGTACTTATAAATGACATTAAACTGAAGAATACTAAGTATTGGCTTCGTTGATTGTTATATCTACTTACTTCGCTATCGCTACTACCTATCTACTTCTCTATAATGATACCTATCAAATAAACTTTTCTTTGACTATTAATTGATTTATAGAAGAAATAGAATAGTATAGAATTGATTTTTTAAACACTTTCGAGTGTTGGGTGATATGATTATTGAATTTCTGTCAGAATATATGTCTTTAGCAAGAAAAAAGTTTTATCCGTAATTTCTGGATACTGCTTGTCAGGGCTACTACATAAACGTTAGTTAATTATTCATAAAATTATCGTATAAAGTGCCAATTGTGATTCTAAACTGGCGAATAAAAATCAAGTTGATAATGGAAAAATAAAAGAAAGAATAATATTATAAAGTAAAATTAGTTTTATTGAATAACTATTTAATTAATGTGAAACCCCTTCAAAAGTAATTAGTAAAAACAGAGTATATTTTCGATGGAGATGTCAAATAATTACTTTATTTCATAGAATTATCAAAAATTCTCGAAATTTCAAAAAGATACTGATAATATTAAAGCGTTTTATAAGCTTTTAAATAGAACCGCTGTTTTTTTTTAAGACCATCTGCTACACGTGTTTCCAAATTTTAGTATCTTATTTGCATTTTAAACTCATAGATAAATTGATTATATATCACTATGCATGTATTTTATCTAATTTAATTTTATATACTTTGCATTTGTTTTTGTACGAGTATGTAATAAATGTCCAAAATTCACTGCAGTGAACTATCCTTAACCTCTTAATTCAGGGCAGTGGAAACTCCGAATCTTTGATATTGGAATTTCATGTCAAAATCTTTCGAGATATCCTGCACATATACGTGGTATATTCAGTGCAGTGTACAGACTTTTGCAAGGGGTAGGCTTGGGCAGTGAGGTTGGTATGTAATGCAGAGTATATCTTATTTTAATATCAATTTTTACACAAATTCTATACCGAGATAATATTTTTAACTTTGTAACTGTTTAATATTTTACTATAAATATTTCAATATTCAGTACTTAAAAGTTTTAAGAAAATTTAATGCTGTTTTCTGTCACTGCAATGAAGCCCAGATTTTTATAGCAGTCACTGAACTTCCATGTGATACCATTCAACAAGTATTTAGCAACAAACACAATGTAATTGAATTTAAGGGTTTGCCAGGCTGAAGTAGAACACAACACATAATTCTTCTGGCACGAACGGAATTCTGTATTAAGAATAAAAAGAACGAGATAGGAAAGATAGGTATAAAATGAAACTTAAAAGGAAAGACAAACCGGTGAATTTCATGGAAAACTAATGACAAACTGAAAAGTATCTTTTACTAAAATATCTTTTCGTTAAATACTATCTTTCATAATGTTTGAAAATTGAGGCCTTTATCGCTAAATATAAGAATCATAAAAGTTAAAAATAGACTAACAGTTTCTGCATCTTCACAATTCTACCAGTTTAACAGAAGGAAATGCAAAGTTGCTGAGCCTGCTTGTTGTAAATTCATTCGTAGTAATAATTTTCTTTCTCTTGGATCTAGAAGAGAAAAAACATTTAAAATTAATGCTCATATATTTTGGAAGCTCTGTTTCAAGTAGAGTTCAAATTGAAAAGAGGAAAAACAAAATAATATGTATAAATGAATGAAAAGTTTTATCTGAAGTTTAGCCACCTATCAACAATTGAGGTTTGTACTATTTGGATTATTTTAGATAACATTTCAGAATTTGTTTGGTAAAGTAATTCAGTAATAACCAAATTAGTGCTTTAAAATAAAATGTGATTATTTTATACATTTTTATGGAATGTGTCTGTATGTACTCTCCATATTTTGCATGATTATTATTCAATAAGTATAGCTACTGTTATTTTTCACTATTAATTTAAAGCTTTTCAAGAAAATTTTCAGATATTTTGATTCAAAAGATTCACTTTACTATCATCGAGTTTTTGTTAAATGTTTAGATGCTTCTTTATGGTCGACTTACTTCTAAAGATCAAATGAAAATCTTTGTAATTCAGCGCCTTTTCTGGTAATAATTGGCTCATTGGAAAACTGTTAAAACACTTCATAACAGGATCTGATTGGAATTTTTCCACTAGGGTATATTTTAGCTATAAAGGCCACTTTCTTAATTAATAATAAATAACAATGATTGGTTAATGTCGATTTTTATGCAGCTTTCGTTTTCATATTGAAAGGTGTTTCTGAAACTCAGTTTTCGTTGTTGCTGATACACAAAATACCAGCTGTTAACAAATATGAATCAGTAAAATTCCCCGTAGAAAAGAAGGGATAGTGTAGTAAATGGAGCGATGTAAAAACGAATGAAAAAGTATCGACTGCTACGTATTGTTAATTAAAATTGAACTCGACGAAAATTTGTAACAAATTCAGGAACTTTATACTCAACAGTCTATTTCAGCGCCTCAAGGTTCAGATGATTGTTTGAAAAGAAAAAAAAGCTTCTTTTTCTCGTTTCCTGCACTCTTGAAAGAGGAAAAATTATTCTAGAAATGTTTGAATTTTGGAAAGCAACTCAAGTGATACTTATGATAAGAGGTTCTACATTACTCAGATTTTCTAATAAAATTTATAAGAAAAACCCAGTTAATCAGTTCCATGAAGCAAGTTTCCAAATTTCTGGAGATTAATTCAAATCCTTAAGATCGAAATTATTTTTTTTTCTTCCCTTCATGATTAGCATTGATATGCTTGCATATTTAATACGAATATAGACATAATCGTGTTTTATACAGCTTTACGCAATGCTAAAATAACAGCCATCAATATGACCAAGTTGGGCATAGATGCTTGCTGAATGTAATTTAAGGTCATATTCTCAAAAACATAATTTTTAGCGCTGATAACAGGAAAAACTGCAACAGTTCATTGTCTTCATAATCGTAAGAATTTTCCCTTAGTTTCAACTTCTTTTGTAGAATAAATTTTATTCAGAAATCGAAGTTCCTTCAGAACCAGAGGAAGCTGGAATTTAATGATTTACTCTAATCAATTAAATATCACTAATACTGATACCAGCAAAAATGCAAGCGTATTAAGTGTTTTCAGTACATTTTCATTTAAAATGATGGTCTCCTATGAAAAAAATTATTCCGAAACTTTGTCATGTGAAAAGAAATTCATTGTTTAAGAAATGAAAAGTCAAATCATATCTAAATTATAACTGAATATTGAATTCGAAAAGTAAAAATTTTTAAGGCATAAAGCAGTGAAATTATACGAGTAGTTGGAATTTCTTTTATATCAAAATGATATATTTCAAAAGTGAAGTTAACTTTAAACCCTTATGGTTTATTTTGTGGTAGAAGACGATAGGTTGATTCTTAAGATTTTTAACCAATAATCATGAGTTGAGTAAACATACTTTCAAAAAATTTATTTGTTGTAAGCGCGTGTCCATATTCATTTGAATCTTTTATGTAACCTTCAAAACTTAATAAAAAACAATTATGTAATTCTGTCACACCTAAACATGACGCCATGATACAAAGAAATACGTTTTTCGCACCCATCTCGAAAATATTCTCTCTCGTGATAGATGAAATGGAATTTGCAAGAGATTTTGGTCTGCGGCACATTCTTTGAAATCTAGGGGATATCTCTTAAAGTGAAATCGGATATTCACATTTATCCTGCTCGAGTAGAATTTTGATCTGAAGATGCGCATCGAAATGTCTGATGGTTACCCGTCAATTTCTTCTATTTTCTTCAATATTCTTATGCCAATGCGCAATTTTAAGCCATATTTTGAGAATTATTACGTATAAGTAAACCAATTCTTAGATTTTGGATGAACGATTGATTACCCTTAGAATTAAAAAAAGTAGTGTAGTGTGATTTTTACTGAATAAAATAATTCTATTTATCAAAAGCCGAAAATAGTCGCTGCACCATTAAAATTATATCAGAATTAAGCTTGATTGCAACCAATTTCTAATTTACGAACTTAATATATCTTGCAAAATTAATATTTTTTGAAATGCTCATTTCTACCCCTTGGCATTCCATTTTAATGATCTGTAAACACAAAAAATTCAAGAAAATTAAAATATCAAAATACGCTATCTTGTAGAGCATTAGATTCTCTTTCAAATAATATAAAACTATTTTTAAGTATATTTTAAATTAAAAATAAACGATTATGCATAATTACTCAACCCAATGCTTCCTAAGGATTGAAATATATACATAAAAAACTTTTACCTTTTCTTAGTCCAAAATTAATTCATTCAGTGCCATATATTTGAAATTTAGATAATCTGAATAGGCAACCTTATATTTTAAAATTTAATTACAACAAAAGTAAATGATCTTCAGGCGAGTGTCGACAAACTGCCCTGTAACATTTAATTTTCTTTGACTTCCCATCTTCCGGTTACCCTTGGAGAGCAAATATGAAAACGTATTCTAAGAAGCGTTTATTTTTCTAAAAGAGCAATGATTTACCTTCGACTGAATAACGGTTTTTGTAATTCAAATAATCAGCTGTATTTTTCTACCCTCGGTACTTAAATTACAATTTTGCATTTAGCTTCGCATTATAATAAAGAAAATTGGGTATGCATTTTGGGATTTTTTTCCTTGACCGATTGGGGCCAAAATTTGTAACATGTCTACAATTTTGGTTTCAAGACAACAGTCCAAATTTAGATTATGATTTGAGTTCTCGCGTTCATGCACTCACGAATAGACAGAACGACAAATAATCAGCCAGTGAACGTATTTCGTTCAAATTATGCCCCATGTTTACAATTCTGGCGATAAAACTATGTGGAATATTTCATGCATATCGCTCATTGGACGTTTTGGATTATCGTGTTCATATGTACCTGGACAGACAGGCAGACGTACTACCCCCTTGGCGAATTTTGTATAAAATGTGATACATATCTACAATTTTGATGTAAAGACAACATACCAAATTTCATTTATTTACAGTACTGACAAAAAGTATTAATCGTAGAATTGTAATTTTATTCATGTACTTAATTTATAAGTGCAAATGGATACTCAGGATATTCAACATCCATAAAATTCAATATAACTGTTCGAAGATTTAAGTTTAAAAAAATACTGATTTGTATAATACCCCTCATCATTTTGTTTCTCTTAGCGAACAACAGAAATTCTTCTGGCTGCGATGCCCACAACTTCCCAAATCTTAATGGTACTCAACTGGAATTTTTATATAAGCTGCCTTAGATGTCTAGCTTCAACATTATGAAAAGAAATTACGCTATGTTTCGCGCATGTGCACAGTTAAATAGTATTTACTACAAATACGCATATTTCTACAAATATTCAAGGTATTTACTTAAACTTTTGATATAATGTTTCTCTAACATATTATCGAGCATTCTATAAGATTCGCAAAATTTGGCTGAAAACTCTGCATGTTATAAGCAAAAATCATGCAAAAAATTTGGGATGTTTTAAAGAAACCTTTATATCTTCCCATATATTTGTGCTATGCTTACGAAAATGCATGTAAACATTATGCACATTAAACCATAACCATTGATAAAAGTTACATCTCGTTATCAGCTTTCTGTGAAACAAGATGGGTGAAACTCCATTTCGAGATGCATGCAAGGAATGTGTATAAGAAGCAAAACGATCGATGAAAGTTTCAAAACACTATCAGCTTCCTGTAAAACGGGGTGAGCCAAAATCATTTTCTTCTTCATCAGTTTGTGGACGGTCCCCTAAATGTCTTCTTGACAAAATCTTCGCTATAAAATGTGAGTTCCCACGATTGTAAATACCACGATTCTGAACAGCGGATTGTGAATCGTTGAACTGAAATTAACTCCGAATGTTTCGCATTTTACCAATCTTGCAATACTTTTGGTCAGTAGTGTAAATTGTTCCATTTTGGAATTATAGTGTTCACAGACAGAAAGACAGATTTCCAAAATTTTTTTACGGTTTCAGGATAGTATAAACCTTGAAGATCATCAAAATATGGATATAGAATTCTATGAAGACTTTTATACTTTCTCTTTGAATACTTTGTATTCGAAAAAATGAAAAAGAATGAGAAAATTGCGAGAATGCTAAGTTGAAATCATTAAAAAATACACCAAGAAACAAGTTAATGAAAAAAATTCCTTTTAATAATTTTTTATTTCTTATATAATTTTTACATATATGCACACAAATTCCAAAATAAGTAATCGGAATAATATAAGACGTTTAAGGGGGGTTAAATTTCAGAAAGCTTTCGAATAGCAGTTATTTTTAAAATTTAAGTAATTTGCCTTTGCAATGACTGATAATATTCTGTAGAAAAGGTGTTATAATAGAATTATAAAAAATAATTATCTTCTATAAATATTTCTTCACATCGGTTATATATAAATGAACTTTTCTGAGTTCAGCTAAGAAAAGTAATTTCTGAAACGATATTACACCGAATATCTCCTCGAGTCACGGGACATACTTCATGAAGCCTCTAAAGTCAACCGGATATATTGACAAAGTGAAAAACTATGTTTTTCGCTTATCTGTTTCAGCTAGATATGTCTTCCGCCATATTTTGACAGCACATTCAATAATTCATTAAATAAGCTTTTTGCTGAAGTACAATGTTTTTCCAGTTTGAAGGAAAAATATTTTTAAAATGAATCACGCCTCTCTAAATGTTTAAATTCCATGAAAGGGCAGACAAAAACGTTTTCCTTAAGAACAGCCAAGGGAGCTCATCATTTATCCCTCGTTTTTTGCTCAATAAGGAAAATATATTAAACTTTTGATTATATCTTATGATTGGATAGCTAAAAATATAAATTTATAAAGCTAAACGCTGCATTATTATTATTTAAAAATTTATAGCATACAACGCAAGTTAAAATTTAGTTCCGCGGATTCAAACTTGCAAGATTTATCAAAATTACTTATTATTATGGAAATAATTTTGTTTAATTTGGTGCAGAGCTTAAATTTTTTTAATTAATGCAATTTCTTCCCGAATTATGTCATTTCTAATTAGTGCCAAATATTAGATGCAGTAGAGTTGACAATCAGAAAAATAATTAGAGTTTGATCTCGTCTGGATTCGAATTTTGAATTCTGTAACAAGAAATATATTTGAAATTTAAGAGATTTCATGCAAATATATGAGTACTATTAACCTTTTCCTTATGGGAGGAGTAGTGAGGCCTTGGTGGCCTAGTGGTAAGGTCTCGGCTTTGGGGCCGGAGGGCTCTAGGTTCGAAACCCGATTCCACTGAAGATCTGACGTGTATGGGGTCTGTTGCATATTAAATCATACGTAGTGGCTAAACGCCCTCTCGTTGGTGTGGCGTGGAAGTTTGGAGAGGGGGTGCCAACTAAGGTGTCGTCCTCGTCATCTGACCGATGTTGAAAATTACGAGGGCCGCCCCAAAATAACCCTCGTGTTGCTTCAAAACGGGACGTTAATTTAACTAAAAGTTGCGATGCAGTTGTTGTACCAGCAGATTTGATCCTTCTGCTTACTAGCGAGACCGTGCCATTAAGCCATTTGAGTTTCATTCTCATCGCGTAGGTAATCTGAGGGATGCTTAATTGTTCTGTAGATTGTTTCATTCCCTTATTCTCCGGCATCACTATATTTCTGATGAATAGATTTAGGGGTGGAAAGGAAAGGTTGAAAGAGGGGAAGAATAGGCAACTCCCGGGCTGTCTAAAGCGACCGCATATATTTTCCTTTAATGAATTTGAAAAGAACTTTCCCGCTTCTTCGCCAAAATTTCGGTTTTTAGGGCATGTTTGATGTTTCATCTTGCCTGTAATTTAAAAGGTTAAAATTAATAATTTCACTAGAAAGCTGCAAACGATACAAAGACGCAACCCGGAATCGACGATCACGTTGAAAACTCTTAATGTTGTATCAGTACCTTTTCAGGGAGTATGGATATACGCACTGAAAAAGGTACACACTCGTTCTTTGCTGTTTGCAGAAAGAGAGAGCTAGCTTGGTTACGCAACGTTACATTTCTGTTCCTGATCACTAGCTGGTCTGTCACGACGTTCGCATATATAACTGTCTTTATTGGCACCTACACGATAAATGAGTTGTTGCGCATGAAATTCATTGCGAGAAGGTCTTCAAAATGAGCATAAAAATGTTGAAATGCTTATTTCAAAGTAATTAATTAAATTTATAATTAAAATACATTTACTATTCAATTTTGGTCTTGGACATTTTCTTCGTTTGTAGGTTTAGAAAATTTGGTGGGTTCAGTGGGATTCTTTTTAAAAACCTTCTTGCATCGGAGAAAGATAAAAATCGTGTCTCAAATGCTCTGCACAATTTCGCGGATTACGTTATTGTAGTTTGATTTGAATGGATTTAATTATACAATTACAGTGTTTAAAAAAATAACAATTCACTTCGTTGCTAAAAATATTAAGGCCTATTCACAAACGTTACACCTAAACAGCGGTTAAAATTGGGATCAGTTTTAGGATACATTTAGTTTTTTGCTACACTGACTAATTAATTGCTCTGCATGTACTGCAATTAAAATTGCTTTACAATCGCTTCATTTGATACAGAATAATGCAATAGTTTATAAATAAAAGATAGTGACCCCCAAACAGCGTCGTATAGAAAAGTAAATTGGTCATGAAAAATCTGATGTTGCATTCTTCCATCAGATCCTTCAACATTTGTTTGAGTAAATAATAAAGAATTCCATATTCGTTTAATGTATATGCTTTATTGCATGGTTTGGCATCGGAACAGAACTTCCTGTTCAAAAAGGAAGCTCTCGTATAAAAAGTTTATGAATTTATCTCTGAATGAATTAATAGACATAATTCATGTGATTCCGCAGTCACGTGATAAACCTAACTGCGCCTGTCATCTAATATTAACTGCATTTTCTTTTTCTTACAGTAGTTTCACGCTATTATGTGACTCACTTCGCTTTTAACTGACTCAGTTGAATAAGGATATGAGATGGAAACGAGATCCTATGCAGAAAATGATTTAAATGCATGCAATAAAAAATGCTTAATCGAAAAACAATATTTAATCTATATTTGAAAATTGTGAATGAACGCTCAAAATATACGATAAACTGCTTGACTTCTGAATATATATTACATTAACAAACTTTGTTTAAAATAGTTATTTTCCATTTAAATCAGTAACTATTTTATTGTTAGATTTCAGACAATATTGGATAAATAATATTATAGCACATTTCATGGTTATCAATTAAGACAACAGCTTTGATCAGCTTGACAAAAGGAATATAAAACAAAATTATATGCAAAATATAACATTAAGTGGGACAATAAACAGAACAGACACGAAGGCATTATAGTATATTCCGTGCAAGCTTTGGCAAAAACAGATAAATGAGAAGAGAGAAGAGAGAGAGAGAATTTCTTAGAGAAGAGTTTTAGATTTAACAACCCTTCTTCAATGAATCACAAAAAAACATTTATTTAGAGAAAAAGTCTTTTATTTATCATCCCTTAATATTTGAATTGTACTTTTTACTTCAAAAGGATTCAGCTTTTGGGTAGCAGCCACGGCTCGTTTGTTGATTTATTTCGCAAGAAAAAAGACATGTCGAGATGTCATATTTTTGCTTCCTGACAGCTGAGAAGGGGATACTGAGAAGACTGATTGTTATGGAATAATCGTCTGTTTATAGTCGACGTACTGAGAAAGAAATGATTAGGAAGCATAAAATAAAGAAAGGAAAGGCTGTAAAAGGAGGAATATGAAGTTCCTCTGTTTGAAGTTCAAGAGATATTTTTCCTTGTCTCTAAGTTTATTGGCAAAACTAAGAGGTTAGGAATCTTCAAGTCAATTTTTTTGCAGTTAAAACTTATCAATAATAAACGCCACTTTCAGGAAATCCACATCCACCACATGCAAGCATCATTCATCAACAAACTAAACGATTCTTTTCTTAAAAGCTGAAATATTTCTGCTTTAAGAGTCGAATTTATTTCGTTCTTCAAACTTTCATTTCGTATGATAGCCCATATTTTTATTTACTCAATGTTTTGATAGAGATTTTTGTTAAAAACAGGACAGAGATATAAAGAAAGAAATGAAAATGTAATTAAGATTATCAGTAAAAAATATTAAATCCAGAGCAACTAGAAAGTCCTCTATATGTCACGAGAACGGCATAATCCAAACGTCTACGGTATAGAAGCTATCCACTTCCATTTCAGTGCGTCTACTGAATCCATTCTATTAGACAGTGAACAAAATATTCCTAGATAAACTGCACTTCCACTCGAAAATAGGCTGGTGGATCATCGGGCTCAATTGTTGGTTGATTAAACACCTAGGATAATTCAGGGAAAATTTCTGACAGAAAAAATACTGCGCTTATTGTCAGGGAGGTTGTTTGGTAGAAACCACAGACCAGAAATGCAGCCATAGACGATGTCCGATCATACTAAGATTTACTTCTGGTGACATTACCATCTTATTTTTGAATGATGATTTATGGTGCTCATCACATGCGAATTGTAAATGTAAGCGGTTCTGTCATGTGTAAAGGCAGTTTAGACGTTGAAGAGGTTAGTAACCTGAAAATCTGATTAACTTTCAGCAAGACTCATAGACGAAATAATCATCATTATGAGGAAATCGGACTTGTGCGCGTGTATCTGTTCGTCGTTCACCATGCCATACTAAGACTCATATCGTATCCACTAATCTCGATAGTTTTAATGCTGCGTTCTAAGCAGTCACTATTGTCTTCCATATCTCGCCGATCATACTTTTTTAGTACGGCCTATATCGTGCCGGTTGCTGAGAAATGATCTCGTTTATGATAACTGACAGTAAAAACGATAAAATATTTCCTGATTAGGAATTGTTCTGCTAACAGACATCATCGGCAGTTACCGTTCTGAACGACCAGATGTCGATTGATCGTCTTATAAATTGAGCAGTGTGTACTAAATACATTATTGTATGTACTAGAATTAAAGCTACAGCTACATCTTTTCACAATTTGACCACGTACAGAAGGGTAACAAAATAAAATTAACACCTATGAAATAAGAGAAAATCTTTATAAAGAAGAAGTTGAGCCTCTTCTTTAAAATGCATATTGTACCGTAAAACGGGGAATACTTTGCACCAATTTTCATGACTTCCGACAGAATTTTGAGATTATTTACATGTATTTATCTAAAAGAAAGGCTTTTCTAATTTTTTCCTCGTTGAGGGACTATTAGAAAAACGTTTTGTAGCAAAATTTGGATCAGACGGTGATTTAATAATTAATTATGATTTTTCGAAATTTTGGTGCAAAGTTGCGTCATACGTGGAGATACTTTGCACTTGATATTCTTTCTGTATATTTCACTAATAAACTCACTGTGATGCAATGTTAATCAATTTATTGACAACCTGGATGGAAATATACAAAATAATTTGAAATCCAGGAATTTTTTTTTGAATAAAATTACCCATTTACAACTTTTTCAGTTTATTTTTGTAACAAAACATTTATAATAATTATATTTATAATAAAAATTGCTTGAAAGTCAATGTTAATTAATTTCACTGATAATATAAAAGGTATGTAAAAGAATTTCAGTACATTCAAATAAACAAAAAATATATCAAAATTTAACAGAAAGGAAAAACAAAAATGTTGCCCGAACAATGGTTGCAACAACCGTTGAACAAATGTTGCAACGGTCTTTTCCTTCTCAATGGAGAAAACCAGGAGATTTCCATGTTTAGTTATATGAATTAGCTTTCTTTTGTAATAAACTATTCGCATGGGGAAGAAAAAACGCTTTTGCTTCTTTAAGATTACACTAAACTTGTGAAATGGCGTTAAATCAAGCTTCTAAAGTAACTGGAGAGAACTACATGTACCTACAAATCCCTAACTTCCTTCTATACACCATAGACAACTTAATTAAACATTGTTCTTATTATTATTTATTAGATGTTAATTAGCTCTGTTAATTAACTCGATTAATCTGTGTTTTGATCTGAATAAACCTGTCGTCTTGAGACATTAACATTGGCACTAGTTTTGTGAAGATACGATAACATAAACCAGAATTACAAAGGTGTCCCATTCATTTCGTTGTCGACTTTACAAGTCAAAAAGTCGAGAGGACATTTGTCCTACTACAATGCCATGCCCTTCAAATCTTGCTTGAACACATTTGTCATTGTGGATAAGAGCGCTGTTATTTTGAAAAGATAGTCTTTCATCTGGGATTAAAGACCGAAAAAAAATTTGTGCATATCTCTGAGAATTCACCATAAGAGATTGGTTCTGATATCTCAATCTGGAATAATAAGTAGGCCAATACAAGTTATCCCAATCCTCGCCAGAAACTGTGAGGGAAAAGTGGTAAAATGGACATTCTCCAGACCTAGACTGCAATATGGCGGAGTCTGATTCATCAGACAAGATGACATACTACCATTTTTGTGGGGCCCAGTCTCCGTGAGTTTAGCAAAAGTGGCATCGCTTGACTGTACTGCAAAATGTCTCTAACAGTTTACGAATTGCCAGTCTGCCATAAATGTCCGCAAGAATGGAATTAAACTTCGGTAGTTTTCTTAAGCAGGACATCACAGATGGCTTCTCATTTAGTAGGTATGCTATCTTGGGTTGCGTTTGCCTATTTTTAAGACAACTATGTATCTCAACATCCATTTATCCTTATCAATTAACATTTTCTTTTGTACACTATTGTACTGACGCAATCTTACTGCGTGCTAACTGTGCCAGCTGTTCTGAAGGGTTATAATATGCTCCTTATATACTCCAAAACATTAACTTTTTCCTCAATACCTGTTTCAGATAAACGTACTGCAACGATCTTACATTTTTGGGAGTCTGCGAAATCCGGCATTATAACGCCTCTCGTCTACTATTGACGCATGCATGGCAATGACAGTTATTGAGAGATTAATTTCTACATTTTCACCCCCCCCCACTATGTGCCAGACTTTTGTGTCCAATGCCGAGGTTGTACTGCAAAAATTTTGTTTGTTGTGGCAAACTTTTTCACAGTTGTTAGTTTTATTACTTATTGTACTCCATCTCTACTTTCTGGCGAAAACTCTTTGATATGGTACTTTCTTACATCATTTATTCATAATGCTATTTAGCATACAGTGCGTGTCAAAAGTTTAAGCACAACAATAATTTCAAAATAAAACTTCAAATATCCACTTTATTTCAACATGTTGTTTATATTTTTACAAAATTGCAATTTTAAAATCATATAAAATATTATTAACTTTAAAACTTTATTTGTAATTAGAAGTTTTGAGAATGGAACGAAAATTTCCGTGTCAAAAGTTTAAGCATAAAGCTGCTTTTATACAAATTAATGAAATCCCGCAAACATTTTCCCACGTATATATTATCTAGATATATAAGAAGAATCCGACTGTTTGACATTAGTTGAAAAAGGTTAGGTCTAAAGAATTTTCATATTAGGAAGCATAAAAAATCTGATATATGGGAGCAAAACAGAAGTCAATTTCTTTGAAATTGCAGCTGCTATAAAGAGGTTAAAAGGTGAAATTTATCAAATATTAGCTTTTGGTAAAAACTTTAAAAGAAAATCTCGTTCTGGAAGGCCACGAGCGACCAGCTCTCGCGATGACATGCACATCAGAATCTTGGCTTCAACTAGGAATTTTTCTCTTTCTCGAATTAAAAATATCATTAAAAGACAAATATCGAAGAGAAACTATTCATGCAAGAATTTTAGAATCGGGGTATATGAAAAACCGCAAGATGCCTCCATCACCTGGCTTGACACCACACCACAAAGAAACTTGATAACAGTAGGCCAAACAGCACATGTCATTTGGTGATGGGTTGCTTATTGTTATATTCAGCGATAGAAAAAAATGGAATTTGGACGGACCTGATGGGATTGTATGCTATTGCCATGTTCTTCGAAAAGAACTAAGAAGCATGTTTAGATGACAACATGGTGGTGGATTTCTGATAGTATGCGCAGCGGTTGGTTTCAATATTCAGACATCCCTATCCTTACTCAGGGTCGAAAACAATTTGAAAACTACCAAGAGACGCTTGCCAGTCATTTGGTTCCCTTTGTTGAAATTTTTGGCGGAACAGATTTGACTTTTCAACATGACAACCATTCAATACATGCCTTCAAATCAACGTCACAGTGGCTTAGCTCCAACATGGGGTGGGTTTTGAGCGGTATATCACTAAATCCTGGTTTGAACTTCATAGAACACGTGTGGGGTAAATTCGCAGATTAAGTTTATCAAAATAGTAAGCAGTATTCTGCAGTTGAAGTACTGATATTGGCCCTTGAGGATGTTTGGTTCGAGCTACTATCATAGCTAATACAGAAATTAGTGTTATCTATGGAAAACGGCGTATTTATCGTAATTCAATAAAAAGGAACAATAATCAAGTATTAACATTTTATTTTTACTCGACTGTAAAAAATAATTGTCTCATGTGCTTAAACTTTTGACACACCTATTTTTGCATTTTTGCTAAATTCGATGGTTGAAAATGCATTTTAAAGCATGATTGTATTAAGTATAATTTCAATTATATATTTTTCACATTTATGAAAACTGATTTAAAACAGAGTGCATATTTTAAAGTTTGATTTTAAAATTATTGTTGTGCTTAAACTTTTGACACGCACTGTATATTCTTATACAGGTTTGTCACATAACTTTTTAGGTAGTAATTTAACATATTCTTTACAAGCTATAGTTAATTATATTCATTATATGTTTGTAGTTTTGTAATTTAATCTTAATATCTGTTTTTTGAAATATTTGAAACTTTCAAAATGTTTCATTGTTACTTTCCTGTGATACGGATTGAACACACAGTCACCATCAGAAAATCAATATTGAAAAAATGTTGTACATTGAAATGTTTTATAATAAGTATATTGAAAGGAAAACTTGGATTATTCTTTTCTACTTTCAAAACCAGACATCTTTGTTATCCATATGTTATTTATATAAGAGCATAGATTTAATCGATAAGTTACTAACTTAATAATTAATTATCTTTTTATTATTCGACTAAAAAGAAAAGCAAAATAAATGCTCATTTTACCATCGTTATTTGAAATAATTATTCTTAATTTTAAGATGAAATTCATGCTTCTGTAAAATTCTGTTTCAGTTTCAATAACAGAGTTTTTATTATCTCATTATTATCATCTAATATTATACATAGGGAATAGTTTTAATTGGTTTAATTAAAATCCCTCACTTTTATATCTACTCATAACTTTCTGCTCTGTGGAACCAATTGAAATGAGAAACTGATCCAGATATTCGGAAATAAGTAGATGTATATTTTACAGTCCATGTAGTCAAGTACTAAATTTGCGAAAGAATTTACGGGTATACTATTGTGCAGTTTAAGGGAAGGAGATAATAAAATGGACCAAGGAATTAATTTCTAATAGCCCGTGACTAATCTAATGTCTTTGTTACCAGTTAATCCCAAACCTTAATTAAAAGGACAGCCAAATGATGTTTTAATGTTAAAGTCTTTTTTCTTTCACATCTTTTAGTTCAATCCAGTCAAGTGAAAGAATTCTTGTTACTCCCTTCGAGATTTCTCAGCATTAGAAACAAAACGTTACACAAGAATTAGTCATCTGAGATAGAAATTGCTCCGAGGTTATGTGAAATCTTCTAATAACGGGTTTCACTTACAGACTAAATTGTTTCCTCTCGCTTTTGTATTTGGGGAAACTAAATTCATCACAAAGGGTTATTACTTGGTTCTCCGCACACTTACAGTCATTGTTTCGAAATAGAAGATTTTAGAAGTTCTGTACTTTTACTAATTCTACGAGCCACTAAAAAGCAGAAAATGCGCACAACGTTTAAGATAGGATAAAACGTTACGCCCTCTTATTAATGAATAAAAATAAATGATCTATATATAAGTAGTTAAAAAAGTAATAATAAAATATCACCTTTAATTTGAAATCAAATATTTCAGGAGTAAATATTCAGCAAAATAACCAATTTTGATTTTTTACTACATAAAGTTTCTAATGTTAATATCTATTTATAAAAAGCCACTTGCAACGCTCTATGTGATGATATAAATCATATTATTCTGAATTGATCATATAATGGAAAAACACAACAACCAACATTATATGAAGCATTGTTTACTTACTACCAGGTGGCGACACTAGTACGGAATCAAAATTTAATTTTATTAATAATTAACTACTAATTAAGTTATGAAAATATTAAAATAGTGTACTGTCATCTGTAATACTTAACTGGAAAATTTTCAGTCCTTTATCACACAAGGAAGTGAGTGAAAAATAGATTACAAATTCCAGCTTTAAAAGCATGAAACAAGTCAAGTTAAATAAAAGTGTATAAAACCATTAAATGCGAGCATTTTAAATGGTAATTGCGGACTGTCTCGATCAGATCCCCTTTTTATTCGTCATATGTCTTATGGTGTTTTTAGGGTAGAATATCTGAATAGGCAAACTAGCAATATCAAATATAAAATAATAATTTTTCAGAAGAAAACGACGGCCTAACACATTTCAACTTGAAGAGAAATTCGCCTTACGAATTTTTATATTGGCAGTCTTAGAAAAAAACTTTTTAGAAACTCGTCTTTGAATCCAAATGTATCTCAGACTTTATTTAAATAATTTTTTCGCTTCGTTGTGTATAATATAGCCTCAGTATAAAAACCATGAATGGGTGCACAGCAATTCTTTATATGCTTCTCATATCTTCTAGCAGATATCTGATTTAAGCATGATTTCCTCTATGAACGGATGCTTATTTTAACTTTCGTTTTTTGTTTATTAAGAACTTAATGCATAATAAACACCAGTACGTGAAAAAAAAAATCAAAATCCTTCTCGAGTACGTGAAAAAAATAAAAGTTAAATAAAAAAATCACTTCAGGGCTGACTACAGTCTAAAAAATGTTACAGTAAATATTTTCCCAAACAGCAGAACTCCAAACCAAAAATAATCTTGGAGGCTTATCAAATAAAGGCATTTGAATGATAAAAAAAAGAAGCGTTTCCGAAGCGGATCCGTGCTTATTATCCAATGAAACCCCGAGGAAAGTATCCTCCGTTTTCCTTCTGAAATGGATTCGATTTAATCACGTTGCCCTTGTCCGCAATCATCTAGAAGCAGAGGCTCCGCCTTCGATCCATGTCTTCATTCGCACTTTACAAGGAGCGACAAAAAGGGATTTTATATACAGATGACAACGGATCGATTTCGCATTTTTTACACTGCACAAGTTTAGAGTAAATAATTCGAGGTTCCAGTTGAAGTTGTAGGGATAATCCTGCTCCACCAGATATCTAGCACTTATATTTATGAGGAATTGTTTTTTTATAAATTAAGTGATTCTTTTAATTATAAGTTTTGTTTCCAGTTTTGATTTTATTCTACGAGTAGTTAATATTTTAACAGTTTTCCCCAGGGAAGAAAGTTTTTATACCCAGACAAAAAATGTTTTTATATACAAATGACAACGAATCGATTTCACATTTCTTACCCTGCACTGTTTGCAGTAAATAATTCGAGGTTCCAGTTTAAATTGTAGTGTTAATCCTGCGTTACCAGAAATCTTAGCACTTATATTTTAAAGGAATCGTTGTTATAAATCAGTATGAATGATTAAGTGATTCGCTTAATCATAAGTTTTGGTTACTGTTTTGATTTTGTGCTACTCCAGGTTAATATCTTAAAGCCAGTTTTCCCCAGACAAAAGAGTTTCCAGACAAGAATGTTATTAATTCTCAGACAAAAAGTATTTTTATACACAGATGACAAGGGATCGATTTCGCTTTTTTATACTCTGCACAAGTTCAAAGTAAGTAATTCGAAGTTCCACTTGATGTTGTGGTGACGCTCCTGCACTATCAGAAATCTTAGCATGTCCTATTTTAAAGGAATCGTTTTTTTAAATCACACTACTAATTATTAGGTGATTCGTTTAATTATTTTCTGTTTTCAGTTTTGATTGTGTGTTATACTATAAGATAAATATTAATTCGGTATATATTCTATTAATAATAATTCGATTCTATTAATAATATTAGTTTAAACCTCCGTTTCCAGAGCTTGTCTATTTCCTATCCAGTTAGGTATAAATGTAAATCGACTTTACTAAAAATATTACACTGTATGAAATATAATAATAGAAAGGAAAATATGAATTGCTTTATATATAAATACAAAAAGAAGGCACTGCAAAGATATGATGTACACGATTATGAAGGAGTGTAACGGGTTGTACCTGAAGCACTAAAATAGAAAGAAAAACACTGCGTTATATATGAATTTTGATAAAAAGAATAACATTAGTATATTATATGTGAAGTACAGAGATAGAATGGAAGACATTACACAACCAATTGGGTCCGTAATTTGATATATATCTTCAATTTTGGAGACAAGACAACATACCAAATTTCATTTACCTTGCTTGTTTGGTTTTTGAGTTATCGTGTTAACATAAGTAGGGAGAGACAAACAATCTATCCGCTGACGTTGAAAATTTGACACAAATCTATATAACTCAAGTAATATAATATTGTGGCAAATATCATTTATCTGGCTAATAGTATTTTTTAGTTATTGAGTTCACAAGCATACGGATGAACAGACAAATAGAATTCTCGACAACGGATTTTGTTCCAAATTTGGTAAAAATCTGCAATCTTCGTTCAAAAATTATATACCAAATTTCATCCATCCGGCGAGTTATGTTTTTGAGTGATAGTGTTCAAAAGACAGATTGAAAGTTTTAAATTTATCTTCCTATTGATTGTAGATTGTGTGTGGACATTCCGCAAGCCAGTAATGATAAAAGAAAGTATTGAAGATTTGAAGATACTCACTGAGAATGCAATGGCATCAATAACTAAGAACATGCCTCACAATGGGGTGGAATGAACTAATTCATGGAATTTTCCGTGTAATTAAGGATAGTCACGTAGAGCAGTTATTACGAAAGCAAGCAAAACTTTAAGCTTCTTTCTATATTGTATTCAAATTTTTCTTCCTATCAATTGTTTACAGTGAAGTTACAGTCCTTTGTAATCAGGCATATCATTCTGAATTAACATGCATATAAACTGATTATGGAAATGAGCTGGTTAAATTTTTTTTTGAAAAATAAAAATAAACACCATTAATGATAAATATTATTATTTTCATCCATGAGCAGTTAGTTAATAAATTATTTTCTTTTCCGATCTCTTCTCTGCCCCTTTTAATAACTAGAGTTAATAGAGTGAAATATTACCATGTCATTTGTTCAGGTTTGTAACAAACAAAGATGCAAAGTCCATCTGTACCAAAGATGCTGACTAATGAGATTTGAAAGATACCAATATATTTTAACTTGGCAGCACATGTGCAATCACTGCTCTTATATATTGTGTACAGTCATCTCTGGCGAGACGTGATGCCAACTTTGAGACGTAATGGAATATGTCGCAAACGAAGAGTATGTCTCGCCTTTAAGAAAAATGATGTCCATGAAACTACATCAAGCTGCTGTGGGGCGTTTTATAGACACAACTTTCTAAAAATTCAATGGATTTCTTATTTTTCTTGCATGTTAGTCCCAGATGATTTCGTGAGTTTCATAAATATTATGCAATTTCCAAGATTTTTTAAAAATAAAGTTGATTATAGATCTTAATAAATATGAGAAAAGTAAAAAAATTGTTTCAGTTTGGTATTGAAATTATGCTGAAAAATACAGAAAAACGGAATGATTGGCGTTTAAGGATTGTTCACATACTAATTTTTTTTATCAAAATTTTGGAGGTCGAAACAGAAAACGCAAAAAATTACTCTAAATAAATTAGAATTCTAATCACATTCATAATGTATTTTTTGCGAATGTTTAGGAATTATCTTCCTCATGATATTCATCGGGGCTTAATTTCCTTATCGTATTGTTTTCGACTCCTCAACACTTTTGCGATTTTTGTTTTGGCCACCAATATTTTCGATAAAAATGATTTCACCTTTTTACTATGTAATAAAATTGTGTGTATATTTACTTTTATTAATAATTATTTTTTACTTCTAGAAGAGAAGCATATTAGAAGAGAAAGAGTGAGAGAAAGTGTCATTAGAAACTCACTATTATGCGCAATATCTATTTAAAATTACAGTATCTACGTAAGAGTCAATTTACTTTCATATGCGAATTCGTCAATAAGGCTATGACACTGGTAAACATGTTTTATTGATAATATATGAATTAAATTATCATATTTACAAAATCTTTAATGATTAAGTACATTCTGTAGATGAATTGTTTTTATCCGAAATATATAAAGCAATAATAATAGATATTTATTCGAGTTTATTGGTATTCGAGCACAAAGTTGACTTGAAAGCTATGTTTCTAACATTGCATAAACATATTTTAGATAATGCTAATATTCAAGCGATTCGAATACTCGAGTGATATTTCTAAAATTCTACTCATTTTTCATTAATTTAGATTTTGAATGATCATTGTACGTATTTTTTGGTTTATAGCTAAATATAATCCGAAACATTATTGAGCGTAAACGGCACTACTTTGGTTTGAAAACACGTTTTGGCTTCAAAAACTTGTTTTTAACTATAGATTATAAGGATAGTCTAAACAAATGCTGACAGAAAAATATTTCTCGAGATCTGATGAAAAAGCCGCAGGCACAGTCTGTTTTTTCTTATACTTACGAGGGTCTGTCAGTGATTCTCATCTTGCGGGGCTTTCCTAGGGCCCTACTTTGCTTTGAAAACGCGTTTTGGTTTTTTTAAAATTGTTTTTAGCTATAGAAGATTTATGAGGACAGTCTAAAGAAATGCTGACAGAAAAATATTTCTCGAGATCTGATGAAAAAGCCACAGGCACAGTCTGTTTTTTCTTATACTTACGAGGGTCTGTTAAGTGATTCTCAGCATGCGAGGCTTTCCTTCTTAGAGCGGCGCAATAGTAAAATAAGTATTAATAGAAAAAAATATAGAAAAAATCATTCAATTATTGGTGAAAAATAAAAGTGTACCTGAAATGAATTTCACGACAGATTTGTGTCTAATGTTATAATGCTATATACTTAACTTGCATGACAATCTTTTTCTAGTATATTATTTTTAATTTGGAAAAATTGATGTTGTGCAAAACAAATTTGATTTATATTGCAGTTCCTTCTATTCTGATTAAAAGGTTAAACAACGAAATCTAAATTAATAGTATTTATTTATATGAACTGAAATATGATTTGGTTTTTCAATCTTTTCTAATATAAATTGATTATTTTCCCCCAAAACTGTGTAATCCTAATGGTAAATAGGTATATTATATATTGATGTTTAAGTAAAGCATATATTGATTTCAACGTCAGTGCTAATGAAATATGACATAATTACTTTTTTGTTTTAAATAACATCTCTCATATTTAAAAATACAGAGATGTGTATTTGTTTACAATTGGATACGTTTCATTAATGTTAAAGATATATTACGTTTCATTATAAGAAGAAATAACAGTTTCAATTTTTAACTATTTAATAACTTTGTGAGGGTAATTCACATTTCCAGAGAAAATTGTGGTATAGTTTAATGCTAATAATTTTTCTGATGAGAATAAAATAAATATATAGGGTAAACTAGTGATACTTGACCTACGTGATTTTCTCAGCTTGTGAGATAGCATAATTGGTAATTTTTGTGTGCCATTTTTATTCGACTGTTGGTCATACGGTCTATTGGAGGGGGTTTTCATTCCATGCTGAAAAGCCATCGTAATGGTGTGCAGTTGAATATATTTGGGGGTACAAAAGTGAATTTTCACTTTTTCATTCCTCAGTGAATAGGAAGTTTACTATTGAATATATGGTGAATTTAAATATTTCTGAGTTTTAAGCATACTTCTAGCTTTAATTTGAAATACTATGTTATTCAGAATCTTAATTCTGAGTGGTTTAATATTTAGATTATTTAGAAAAAGTGAAGTTAGGGATACTTGAGCCTAAAAAGTTGGGGCCATTTGAACATATCAAAACTTATTGAAGCTTCGATGTCTTAACCGTCCGAAGCACATTTTGTGGTCGGGATTAGTTTTTTGGTGAGTGGAACTCAAATATAGAGAATAATTATTCAAAAATTGCTTGTTAGTAATTATTTAATGAATAAAATTTCTTTTTAATATGATAATTTCAAATAATACAAATAATAATTTTAGTAAGAATTTTAAAAAGAATTGAAATTTAATCAATCTATTTTTTCCTTGCCTGAAAGAAAGTTTTATTTATTTACTAGCTGTTACCCGCGACTTCGTGCGCCAGGAATTTGAATTATTGATTTTTTTAAATTCACGAATGTAAATGTTTCGTTACAAGTTGAAAGGATAAATTAAAAATTCTGAGGGTTGATAACTCATAATTGGACGACTAACAGGAGTGTACTGTATATGGCTGCTCTTTTATTTCTGTACTTTGTTTATCGACACTTTCGTATACTGCGTTTTTTGTTTTCCGTTTTTTGCACAGATGCAGAGGTTTGGTGGTCTGGACACACGTAAACACGCCACATATAGTTGCCCATGCGAAAAATATGGTTTTTACAAATGTACACCTGTCATTTTGAGTGTCTGGCCTTGAGCCTGGCAAATGATATTTTTAGGGAATTGTTAACTTCTAAACTGGGATGGTAAATCCTTCGGTATTGTTACAAAAGTCTTTCTGTGGTTGTATGGTGTAAACAGTCCAACACGCAGGATAATGGAGAATGAAGGTTTATTCAAAAATATGCAGGAAAACACGTAGCACAGGTACAGGAAACAATAGTTCTTTGCACAGATTAGCAACGTAAACAGACAACAATTCACAGGTAATAACAGTTCAGCACTTTGAGATTTAGCAACACAAACAGTCAGCAAATAACTAATCACGTGACAGTTGATTGAAAAATAAAGTACTAATCTTCATCGCGAATCGCTGAGTCAATGGGCCTCTCTTTGTTAATTATTTAATTGTTGTCTGTAGTCAAAAATATTGAATTTATGATAAAATCACATATCCTATGTCTGTTCCTGGGTTTCAAGCTACTACCCTGCCAATTTTCATCCAAATCGGTTTAGTAGTTTGGGCGTGGAAGCGTAACAAACAGACAGACACACACACTTTCACATTTATTATATTATTAAGGATTTATTATTTGAATAAAAATCTTTTGCTCGAACTATTTGTAATCGTTTGGTTTTATTTAACGTCATTTCTATTGAGTTTCTTTCTTGATTTGAATTTTCTCTTAAAATATATTTTTATTCTTTTGCTTTTAATTTTCTTTAAATAATAGAAGAACCGAGTAAGTCTATTAATCTTCTATATTTTTAGCTGTGTACAACATTTTTTTAGATCCCATTTTTATTTTGATGCTATTCTTTTTTTTCTAATTTTCCAAAACCGGCATTTCTTTAACGCGCTAACGACGCTGCTAGGTTCCCAGTTCCATTGCTGTAATTTTTATGATTTAATTAAATCAATATTTTAATTCATTATTAAATTTTGAATTAATTTAATTTAATAACTAGATTTAATTTAATGACTAGACTAATTTAATTTATTAACTAGATTTTATTAATAACAACTGCATTTTGTAGATTCTATATTATTTTTTTTATTAGTTTCATTAATATTTTTCGATAATAAACACCTTTTGTAATTCAGCAGTATTAACCTAATATCTGAATTTCGCGTACGTACAAATTATCAATAGAATTTAAATACTCTTTGCATATAGGGTCAAGTATCCCTACCCATAGGATCAAGTATCCCTAAGGTTAGGAAACTTGAATCTTGGCGATTTCATGAAATATATTTATTTTATGATTAAATGAGATATCAGTTTAGCATAAGTACATTTATTCTTCTTAAAAACAAATCTTTTTATGGTGATAAGATTTCAAATGTTCGGGAAATATAAGAAAAAGTAAAAGTAGGGTCAAGTATCATTAGTTTCCCCTAATTTATTATAAAACCTATTACGCAGAATTCTCATAGCTTCTAATATATATTACGTAATATAAGTTTCATCAGACAGCTTTCGAAATTATTAATTATTATTTTTATTTTTAGTTTCACTCTGTATTCTGAATTAATACCGGTGCGATTTTGGCTTTTTACACACTTTTCTTCAACTTGACTTGTTTTGTGTCTCGAAAGATGGAATTTTGTAAACGATTTTTCACTCACTTGCTTATGTGCTAGAATTTTGCAAGTGTGTGCATTCTCGATGGCAATATACTGCTTATATCTGAACTGTTTCAATGTTTTAAATACTCAGTTATCACTTAATAGATTTATTCATGCAAATTATGATTCCATACGAATAGCGCCGTTTGGTAATGAATTTGAGAAAAAATTTATTTCCATAATATTAATAGTATTAATAATATTTATAATAATGAATTGTAAATCAAAGACTAAAGCGTAGAAAATAATTGAAATAAAAAATTATACTTTTTAGTACATTAATAAAAGTGCGTTTTTAAAAACTGTTTTTATTAACATAGTTTTAAAATATTAAACAGATTATTTCAACGCTAGTTCTTTTTAAACTCGATTTTATTTTTGATAAAAACGCACACTTCCAAACAATATTTTTTTATCCATCACAAAAGAAGCATGAAATCCAAATCTATCAATCAATTGTATTGACATCTCATGATTAATTTCGCTTCCCAAACCCTAAGTTTCAGCAATCGTCCGTTGAGATCCGACACTTAAAGAGCTGTTGCCGTTGTTCAGTAGAGAACACTATCCATGTTTTACCAGAAAGAATTGCGTTTGAAACTCTTTCCTTTCTCTTTTTTTGTCTCCAGGAAGTCGAACCCCAAATGACATCTCAAAAGGGGAGGGGGATGAAAAACAAATTTCAGAGAAGAGAAAACCCGAGAGATCAAATCGGGAGATGAAGGAGCCCCGATTCTTTCGGGAAGTGCTTTCCTTTCGGATCATTCCACGAGTTTAAATTTAACTTTATATTATGCAACGACACATCTGTCATGCTTTAAACAAGGCTTACTGGGATGTAGTGCTTTCCTGTTCAATTTAATTGAGTATTTCCAATATGGTACGACATAATGCAAAACGTTTGTTATTTTATTTCATGTCTGATGCTTTTTTCTCATTTTTTTCAATAATTAGTCGATGTTTAATTTTAACTTTGCTATAATGCAAGCAAATTATATCAAATAAAAGGAAGAAATTGGTATCTCATTTTTAACGCATCTATCGCTACTTGAGATCTGAAAAAACATATATAATCTAGTTTTTATTGACAAAATCAGTGGAATCTTGAAACTCTAAACAACCTTCCTGCTGCTAAACCTATGATAGAAAACTGGCGTTATTTAAATAACCGAAAACATGACAGTTTTAATTCGTCTTCCAGTTGGACACACGAGATTTACGTATCGATATTTATTATTTAAGAACAAATGCCTATTAATCCACATTGAAATTGTGGCATTACAGTTTTCCACATTTTAATTGAATCCCTACGTTTCGATATCCAACGCGTGCCTTAATTCCAGCCAAACTACAATTATATTACTAATGTTGCTTGAAAAGCCATTGTCGCCCTTTGTTTCGACATGACTACAGGACTGAGAATCTCATGTTTTGGCGAGACCCACAAATAAAGCCGACTTTTGAATACTTAGGACTTTATTTTCTCATTTAAACTAGCTCAAATATTAACATCGACTTTTTATAACATTTAACTTTTATTACCACTTTATCAAAATCGCATCCATTTATGCTACTCTATACTATATTAATACGTGAAGAAAAATTTCTGTACCCCTTTTTAAGCACATTGCGCGCACGGAGGAGTGTGAGATTTGGCATAATTAAAGTTCATATGAAGAAGGAGTGCAGAAAGATAAAATTCATGTATAATATGAGTTACAAATACATTAAATTAAATTAAACATTTATTGTTTACGTTCGTACACTGTAAAAATTAGAGGAGTAAATGCGGAGTGAATGCAAAGTGGATGATTTGTAATTGATTTAATCCCCCAGCAACGAAATCCACTCCAAGAGGGAGTTTATTTAGAATATTTATTAAAAAAACTCTAGTCTGTGGTCAAACAGTCGCACAGAGTGGAGATTGTCTCTAAGAAATTTATATATAGTATGCATTACTAATACATAAAATAAAATAAAACATTCATTGTTTACGTTCATATTGAATGTCAAACACATAAAAGTCTGTGGTCAACAGTCGGAAAACATTAATTTTTTTAACCGCACGGTTTTTTTTGTTTCAATAAATATAAATTCAAAAAATAACCTCAATAATGTTAAAACTTAAAAATTTAATGAATTACGGTCGAATTTCGACCGTTGGGCTACCTCTAGTATCCTTTTATTATATTATTTATCCACTTTATTTTATCATGGTATGCAAGAATTCCTGAAGATTTAACACTCAGGAATTCTTGAATTTCTTCTTTGACAAAAGTGAATTTGTTTTACCATAGTGATTATTAAATACGCGCTTGGAGCTGTATGGCTGGAATTCTGACACTTGCACCATAAAATCCCACACCAAACCAAACTAAAGGAAGATATTCAAATGCAATTGTGTTGGTTAATCTTGCTTCAGTTCCGGAACATCGTGCAGAATCACGTAAACTCTATATCTACTAACTAGAAGATTTGTGCCCGTCTAAGACGGGCTTTTAGCTTGCCAACAATATCTCAGATCTGATTGTCACAGGTTTATTAAGGAAAGTTGTAGAAGAAAATCTCATGCACATTGGCGAAGTGTTTAAAAAATAAAAAAAGCATGAAAAACAGAAATGATGAATCAATTGACACTAACTTTCGTTTTACAAAATATATAAATATTCATTTCTAAAATTAAGTATGAAAAAGAAAAAAAAACCTTTTTAACTAAAACGAAAGTAAAGATCTCCTAGTAGTGGAAAAATAAATTAATTCTAAAGGAGTTCCTCCTCCATGAATGAACATAAAATAAAATTCTGAACTTAGCTGGAAAAAAACCCTGTCATAACTCAGAATCCAAGTAGTATCCCATGGTGTGTATACTAATTTGTAGACAGACAGAGTGCTTAAAAAATAAAAAAAAGCATGGAAAACAGAACTGATGAAACAAAATTAATTCTATCATAACTTCTTTTTATTATTAACCGAGTTCGGCGTAAAAAAGATAGGAAAGCTTTAAACTCCCATAAAAAATTCACTGAAAATGAAGAAATAAATTAATTCTGGTATTGCTATTAAATTATCACTATCCCCGTATGGACGAATCAGCATAAATAAAAAAAACAGGAAACTGCTAAATCTCTTTTGGCACGTTTCCGGCATTCCTTTGCGTTAACGATTTCGTTGGCGAAATATATAAGAGATAATAAAGGAGAATGTGTGTCTGTGTCTTGGCGCTCTACAGGTAAGACCGCTGGATCTAGAGCTACGGCATTTGGCACGAACACACTTTAGAGTGCGTTTGTTTTGGGAACGTGCAACTCGGAACCGTTCTTATAAAATTTTAATTAATTAAAAATTAAGCAAAATATTGGAGTTTTTCCACGATAACTTTCGAAAGTTATTAATGCACAAAACTGATTTTAAAACCATTTAAAATTAAAAAAATATTTTCAAAGAAACTAATTTCGTTGCCCTACAATTTTTCCTAGAATTTTAATTACTTAAAAAATTGATATAATTTATAACAATAGTTTTATTGTTGCAATGGAATTCAAAAAGTTTTCATTGCTTAACGAAATATTTTATTTCGCGTTTCCCTTCAGTTGTTTAAAGCCAAGGTATTAACCTAATAGATTTTACTTTCTTCTTTTATTTCATCTATTTTTCTGTGAAATTTGTAGGCAAAATTCTCTAAGTTAGTAAGTATATTAGGAAATTCATCCAATAGTCTACAAGATTGTTATGTTTTAATTCTTATCCAGATGTTTTTATTCAGCTAACATGCTGCTGGGCGTAAAATAATAAAGTGAAGTTGGCACCAACAACGTGCAATGAGATACTGGATGACACGGATAGTTACTTGACTCCATTAGAGACGTTCATCTAGACAATAAACAAAACAGGTGCAAGACTACTAAAAGAGCACGAATTGAACATCTATCACTATTTGAAATTTAAAATTGCTTCTTTTAAGAGAACCATGAACATCAAATTATACAGGGTGCCCGCTAACGTCCGTTGTCACCCCAATAATTTCAGAACGGCAAGAGCTATAATCATAAAAGTGGGGTATAGGTATAGTAAAGCTGCCATGCGCTACGCAAGGAAACCACTTACAGCGCCACCTGGCCGAAAAATTTGGAGTTAGCGTTCTTTTCTAAAAAACGGTACAATATACGGGAAAAAGTCAATTAAAAAGTTGTTCAGCATCATCGATTTAGTAAGCGAAAATACCTTCCGTACAGTAATGTTAAAAATGGAAGGCGTTAAATGCATATTTGTTTGGTTCGCAACTTCCAAAATTGTAACGCGGCAGAAAAGAGGAAAGGAAGGACGTAATATCCGATTTTCTAGAGGATTTGCCGTTGAGTGACCTCCGGAATGTATGGTTCCAACACGACGACGCTCCTCCGCACGAGGTATCAAGTGTCCAACAGTACATTCGGGACACATTCCAGTAGAAAGTCATTGGGTATGGTGGTTGCGTAGAATGGCCTCCACGTTCACCTGACATGAACCCATTGGACTTTTTTCTGTAGGCATTCATCAAACAGAGAGTGTATGCAACACCTCCACCAACATTGCAGGAACTTCAAAACCGTATTACGGATGCTTGTGCCAGCGTGTCACCTGCCATATTGTACAATGTGCAGCGGAAAGTTCCGTGTCCAGATGTGTATTGTTGCTGAAGGACACCATCTTGAGCGTGATAGATAGATGAGCTTCATTTCCGGCAAGTGCAGTTTTGTTTAACGCGATCAAACAAATGTGCGTTTTGTGCTTTTTATTTGTATCATTTTTTTGCGCAAGATGTTTTTTGTAATAAATCTATGAGGCTGAACAACTTTGTAATTGACTTTTTTCCAATATTTCGTACCGTTTTTGAGATAAGAACGCTAACTCCGAATTTTGCCACCAGGTGGCGCTGTAAGCGGTTTCCTTGCGTAGCGCAGGGCAACTTTACTGTACCAAGACCCCACTTTTATGACTATAGTTCTTGCCGTTCAGAAATTATTGGGGTGACAACAGACTTTAGCGGGCACCTTGTTTATAAGAGATTCGATTGAAATTATATTCTCGACGAAGTCTCGAACAAGTTGGTCGCCGAAGGTGGCTAGTAATATTAACAAAATAGCTTCTCTGTGTCTGTGAGTTCATGGATTGTTTCCCCTCAGAGCTTTTAAATTTAGAAGTTTCTACGATGTTAAAGACTACCTGACGTGGAAGATTTTGAAATTTTAATTTGTGTCTTACTTATATTAAATATTAAAAATTGGGATGGTTCAGAGATTTTTCATATTAACTGTTTAATTAATTACAAAAAAATTGATGACAAATCTTGCTTTCCATGATTTTAATAATTTTTTAGGAGTGTTCTATTTCCAAAAATTTATATGCTTATTAAAATATTTTTCTATAATCAGCGTGTGGTTTGTTAATTTCAATAATTCATTAAATTGAAATTAAAACATTGTAATAAAATTGTATAATTAGAAGCGCATAATTAGGCAAATGATAAATTAATTTTTAAAACAAAATAATGATTTACTGAAAATTATGCATGTTAATTAGGTGCTGGTAATTTATTTGAGAATAGAAGCTGAAATATTTATCTATCCTTCCATTATACCACTTGAAGATTTAAAACATAACTAGGTTAATCAAAGAAAGCTATATCTTTCATATCACTCGTTCAACATAAAATAGACGAATTTAAAAACCGTATAACAATAGCTCAAAATAGGTTATATAAATGAAAACCTATTAGCAAATCTATAGCAGAATGTTAAAATATTCGAAGTGATGGAAACGTTAGCAAATCCTGGAAAAGAAAACCTTTAGTATGCTGTAATCGCGACATCTAGTAATAAAAAACTATATTTTTTTATTAAACTTTTCGCACAACAAGTTGTGAGAAACTAAGAATAAATCTATTCACAAAACGTATGAGCTTTACTTTTAGTTTTCTTTCAAAAAATGTGCTGTCAAATTTTATCCGCCTTATTCTGAACAGCTTAAACGAAAGGAAAGAAAGCATGTGGGACGAATACGCCTCGAAGGTCTTCATAATTTTTTAGCTGTCTTCTTTTATATAGTGGAACTCCTCCTTTTCAGGTCCCTTGTACGAACAACTTCTTTGCTCCCACTTTTCATCAGGTTTCATTGATTTTTAACTTTTTTGATTTCATCGTTGTTTGAGTATCAGATGAGTTGACTATTTCCTCTTATATAGATTCAGGCATAATACGGAGTACCCAAAAATGGCGTACACATTTTGAACTATTACATAAATAATTAATAATATACATCTAAGTCTCGTCACTCAAATTAATTAATCCTATAATGACGGCTTGGGTGGTTTCGGCTCCTCGGGTAATTTTTATTTAAAGGTTAAGAAAGATGGTCTCGGATGTTTGGACAGATTTGAGGATAAGCAGGAAGCCGATGGTGGAAAAATTTCACAAATGTTTAGGGGATCCAGCTATATTTATAAAAGGGTAAGTTCGATGCTGAAAAACTCAAGCAGAACGACGCAAGGACCTATCTTGTAATATGTAATTCTGATAAACAGATTGTTTCTATGCGTTACGGACCTCATCTCAATGGAGTTTTTGAGATCACTATAGCTGAAGATCAACTGCAATCGAAGAATTGAGAGTAACCATTGAAAGTGAATTCGACAAATACACAATTTATATGTTTAATGGCGTTAGCAATTCCATCCGCCGACATTATCTGCAGCGCAATACAATAAGAGTCAGCATTCGAACACATATTTATAATATTACCTAAGCATTTAATAACTTATATCTAAATGTTATAAATAAAATTAATTAATGCATTGACACCCATCGCGACTTGAAGACTTATCTTGTTAGAATTTGGATGAACAGAAAGTTAGAGGGATCAGGTAACATTAATTTTCACATTCACCGGACTTCATGATAATGGAATTTCTTGTGAGATAATCTGAAATTCAAAGATTATTACTCAAGGCCAACTACAATTCAAATTGTGGTCAGACATTGAAAAAAAATCGATAAATATCAGTTGATAGGCGACGTTAACAATTCCATCGGCCACCATTATCAGCAGTGCCTGGAAATAACATTCAATTACTACTATTACATACTATTTACTTTTGCATAAACAATTAATAACACACATTTAAGTTTCATAATGAAAATTAATTAACACATTGACTGTCATAGTAACCTATCTTGATAGAATTCTGATGAACAGATAATTAGAGTGAAGTCGTAGCATTGAGTTTTCTCTCCTTATGAGGTCACCTGAAATTCAATTTTTATAACTCAAGACCAGCTATAATCCAAGTTGAGAACAGACACTGAAAGAGAATTCTCCAAATACCGATTGATAAGCTTAGAGACGTTAATAATTCCATCGGTGGTGCTATCAGCAGTGCCTGGACAGTTAAGGACAACAATTCGGACAATTACGTTGACTAACAAGATTCTACATTTGTCTTAGCTATCTTGAGATACGAAACTTAAAAAAAATTATTAATTATTTAAGTAATAACTATTCAAAGTGTGTATGAATGTTTTAGACAACCTGTACAAAAATAATATGGACCAGATTACAAACTGAACAGAAAACAAATTAATAGAGATGTAATAATATTTGCTGTCAGCTCCATTTAATAATGTTGCTTAGAAAGGAATAAACGGGAATATGCTCTCACAAGATGATCAATTGATAGTCTGCTCACACATTGACTGAATGTGTCAGTACACACCGCATCTCTGAAGGATCCATTCACCGTGGTTTGACATATTTGCTTTCTTTTTATTATTTGAATGACTTTGGTTTGGTGTTACTCATCATGGATATCTTAGAAGTAGAGAAATCTCTAGTTGTTGGGGAACACTAGATTCTTTTCTTTCACACATTCTTGCTGTTAATCAAGTACCTTAGGTCAATTTTATTGTTCTCAACATTATAATTAAGAGCGAGAAAGATTAATAAAATTGAACTTAATTTTTTTGGAAAGAAAGTCTTCATTTTAAAATCAAACAATTAAATACTTAACAGACAGAGTATATTTTGCTAAAAGCACAAGCAGAAAATTTTACTGTACATTTAAAAGAGTTATAATGTATACACGCTTCAAGAAAATAAAGAGGCTAGTACAAATATTTTGATACTAAATTCACCGAGACATTCTGGGATTGATACAGATTGCCTTTCACCTCTACTATTACAACTCATTGGCTCTCAAAGTGTTGGTAATTTTCTCTTATCTATTTACTGGAACGGTGAACTTCTGCACGGATTTTTTTGGTTCAAGTTCCTATTGAGATCGCTGCACATGCATTCTCAGTCAAAGCACCATTTTGTACTGTTGTTTACATTAATTGTTGAGAATAGTTACGGTTTCCAGTAACAGCAAAATACTTTAATTCGAGATATTGTACTTCTTTTTGTGTGGGCTGAGAACTTTCGTGTTTTAAATACAGGATCTGTGCCTATTATAAACTGCAACGAATTTCATGCAAAATTCGCATTTCCCATATAATTTTCTGTTTTGGAACAAATTTAAATTTTGTATTTATTATAAACAATAAAATACAATATGTAAATCAATGAGCTATGAATTATACAGGTTGTTTCCTTTCTGTTTTTTATGTAGATGTATCTTTTGACTACATGCAAAAGATACTTTTACAAAAAAGTTTAGATTAAATATTCTGTCTGTCCTTAATTATAATTAATTACATCCCTGAGGTTTAAATGCAAAGAAACTTATACAGAAAATTGTTGAGTTTAAATACCCAGTTAAAATCTGAAAGTGTTAAAAAGCCGTATGATCAACGTCCCTTCCAAAGAAAAATCTTAGCAATTTTAGGTTCGCTGAAAAGACAGTCAAGAGAAGTGGATTCAATGAAGAATTATAATATTTAGCAAAATATAGTTTTGAAGGAAAAAAATAAACAAGATAGTTTTGCATTAATTAAAGCATCAATAAGTTAAGACATTTTAATATTGTATTTAACATTGCCACATAAGAAAATTTGCATGAATTTCAAGTAGTTTGAGTTACTGCTTGAGGAATTGAAGTAACAGCTTCACCGATAGCAACCAGATATGGTTTTGTCATATCTGCAACGTCAAAGGCATGTTATGGAGGTTGTATTGATGTCCCTTTCGATCCGAATATGAATAACTGAGAATCTTCAAATGCCATAGAATTTCAGAGCTTCTGTCATTTCGCACATTTATTTAAGAATCATAGATGACTCCAACTCATGATTTTGATACCGATTTTAACATTTCAGATGCAAATGTTCGTCATTACCTGCACTTATGGGATTCTGAAGCTTGTATCTAGGATAGTATACAAGCTTCAGATATAGATCGTGATAGTGATCAAGTAAGGACAATCTTAAGGCAATATTAGAATCGGCCAATTGAATTGTATTATCAAGTAGAGTGATTGCAGAATACTATTTATAAGGTCATGTGCTTAAAAGCGAAATCAAATTGATGCTTTTCAAATGGGGATCATGAACATTCATGCATCTATATGCAGCTCAAGATTCAGAATATTGGCGAAACTTTGGCTACACTTAATTGAAGGAACCGGCCTTTTAGATTCCTTTCATTCAATTCTGACTAATCTAGTATATAATCTACAAACCTTTGGTTTTACCAGTTTACTTAAAGAGAAAAATCTGACAGCAGATCAAACAATTTGGATTCCTTTATCATAAATTGTCTTTGGAGTCTTTCTTCACCAAATATAACAAACTCAAAAGATAACATGAGTCAAACAACCATGATATAAGTATGTAAGGCCCCAGAAAATGAAAAAAATATCTTTACATTTTTACAGAAACTTAGATTTGTTCTTATGATACAGTATAAAAAAGATACATTATAACGTTATAAAGTAATATTTACTTCCTGGTCCTTATAATCTCTTCTCTGCTCTCATCTTTCATACTTTTGGTCAAATTTTCTTTCGCTGTGATTACCCTAATAGCACAAGACGCTGTACAGTATTGTTACGATATCTTCACGATATTGTACGGTATTCAGAATACCGGACAACGTCGTAGAGATATCGCACAATATCTTGTGCTATTAGGGTTAGTATCAAAATTGACTCAGGAGTAAGGACTGTAAGTCTGCATCTTACACAAGACTTATTTACATTCATCAGCGAAAATAAATGCCCATACAGGTAAGCACTCCAAAAACATATATAATTTCATACAAATTGTTCTGAATACTTTCATACAAAGGGAAATATGGCAAACCCAATTTCATTGAATTTGTCCTTCAAATTATAAGTGCACTGGGCTCTATTATCGCTATTTGAATATGATTAGTTTCTGAATTTATATTTGTGAAGACAAGAAAGATCACTTGTCACTCTAAAAATTCTGTGAACTTTGTTTAAATTTAAGCTTTAAAATTTAAAACCCTTTCCATATATTTTTTACAATGGACTTTTGTTAGACTTCATTAATAATTACGTAATTAAAAGCTTTGAAAAATTAACTTAAACTACAAAATTTTCATTTCGTTTATTATTTTCAGCTATATTGGCTGTTCCATGGTAAGATTCTATGAAGACAGAACGTAGGCCGCTGGTTGTCAGTTAGACATGCTGGCTCTAGACGTTCTACAGAACCCTGTTTCACTTTTTGCATATCGGATTTTGACTCATGGATTTGGTTCTACTGAATGAAACTCAATCCGAAGTTTTTCTGTGAGAACGTGGTAATCATTCCTTTTGCATGGTTTAACAAATTTAGGGACTCTAATTTTTACGTGCCGATCCACTTATGTATTTAAAAAGGTGGCAGACTATTTAACTGAGTTTCTATTCCATAGACGTTGGTGCTCTCTGTGAAGTTTCATACTATTTCAATATTATGGTCAAGAAGGGAGCATGATTTTTGAATATTATACAAATTGGGCAGAAATTAGTTGCGCAAAAAGAATGGTTTTTTATTTGTAGTAATACAAACAAACATTAAAGCACACTTGATTATAAGACAATGGAATACATAAAGTTTACCATTTTCACAAATGTTTCATTACTCAAAAAATATCCCATTTTGTTATTTGTTTGTCAGCATGCTCATGTCGATCAAACCATGTGCAGTACAAGTTGTGTCTCTTTTCTGGATGCTTTTCTGGTGTTCTCGACGGAAATTTCGTTGCACTTGCACAGCGGAATGAGTTTCGTGAAACCACAGACAGCATTTCGCTTTTTTAGATCTATTATACGTTTTAATCGTTATGAGAAAACAAAGAATGAAAAATCACGAACAATATGTCACTCAGATGCGGACATAAAAAACCTGGGGGTATATATCCGCAAACTTTCTAAACAATATTGCTAATCTACCATTGAAATTAATATTTCACATAAAACCTTGTAATTACCTTGAAATTAATAGTTAACAGACTAATCAGTCACGAAAATACCCGTCTAATTGCTGCCCATGCTGCATTGCCGATGATTTATTTCACTTTTCTTTGAAAGGTACTTGTAGAAGCTTATTGATTTTAGCGAAATAATTTGCGTGTAACACTAATAGTATTATTAAAAATTAAAAGAACATTAAATTTCGTTATTTTAATCTTTTGATTTTTCTTCATAGAGTTACTAGTTAATCACTTCCGAAAATATTTGTGTACATACTGTGATTATTCATAGATAATTCTCTTAATAATATAAACAGCGTTTCCTATTTAAAACGAGATTGAAGCCAATATGGAGGTTACTTTATTCGGCTTTATTTTACCATATATGTAAATGAACCCTCTTTGTTGCTGAAGACAGCATAGATAAATTTTAACGTCGAGAATAAGTGTCTCCTTAAATTTATAAAGCTTCGTGAAGGAAAGAGTGTCAGCTTGCTGCAATCTATTTGCAAACAGCCGAACATATGCACACCCATAATAGAACACTGGAATAATAAGAAAAAAGGTCTGAAAATCAAATGCTATCTTTTCTTTTAATATTCATGAAGGAATTTTTGTTGATGTTGTCAGAAAATGGACTAAAAAGAATACATTAATTTTTTTCAACTTTGATTGATGACCTTTTTAAAAGTCTGGCAATTCAGTTAGGTGTTATAATGAAATGAAACCTCATATATAAATACGAACAAGTGCATATATCTTATTAAATCTTTAAAAATAAAAATTCACAGCAGAGAGTTTGGAGGGATGTAATAAGGTATTCGTTGAAACAGGTTTGTCATGAGCAGTCTAATGTTTTGATATTTAATTAATTACTTACAAGGAATTTAGCATCAGCAATTCCCAAGGTATTTGACATTTGCATTTCAATTTGATAGCTTATCTTTTTAAATGAGCTTAAAAATAATTACATATCATAATCAAATACTTCATTTTTTCAAGCCTCAGTAACAGTTATGGAATTGCTGCCTGAAAAATTTTTGTTAAAATTACTAAAATTCAGATATTTTATACTTTTGACAAGTTAAGTGCATAATTTATACCTCCCTCTTCTTCATAAATATCATCATTTTCACTCATGTTTTGCAATCTTCTAAAACTGATCTACTAACTGCTTTTCTTTTCGTACATTTATTTGAACTCAAAGAATCTTAAAAATGCAGGACCTCATACCTAAATAGGTAAAAGCGAAAAAAAAATACAACGGAATCTATGTCATCACTTCATCAATAAAATATACCCAGAATTTGTTACTTCAACTGATATTCATCCTAGAAAATTACTTGGATCATGAAAGATGCCAAAAAAGGGCATCGAGTTTGAAGCGTAAAATATGTCAGACCATGTACTTCCACCATAGGTAAAAAATCCCTGAAATTATGGTATAGATTCGTTGCAGTTTACGTAATCATGGAATTTCCCTGTCAGTACTTTTGATGATCAATTTTACGTTTTTGCTTTTAATGTTTTGTTAAAATATCATTAAAAATTATTCCGATAGAAATTTTCAGATAAACTGAATTTTATTTAATTATAAATTTTGAATGAGAGAAAATAACTAAATAAAAAGAGAATACTGCTTGTTTTTTATCGAAATAACTTCAGAATTCTTTTAAACTCCATACTTTGCTTTAAGTTTCATTTCACTTAGCGAAGTCTTCGCTTCGGGATAAATATCCTAATTTACACTCAACTTCTGCAACTTTTTAAAACTTTTCCACTAACTGTTTTTCTTCTGGAACATTTACTTATAAACGCCAGACCTAACCTAAATAGTTAAAAGCAAAAAAAAGTTACAACGGCATCTATGCTATCTCTTCATCGATAGCGATAAATATGAACGGCGCGCCGTAGTAAGTGGCTGGGAGAGCGATTCCAAACATCAAGAGTTGAAAGCTAAGCTTCGTTTTCACTAATGATTTGGGGAGACAAGCGGTTTTCACTTGGAGTTCCGTTAACCCTTGTTTTGCTACTCGTGCATTATTTATAGCTCATCTCCCAATCGAAATCACAGCTGAAAACATCGGAGCGCGAGTTGAGTGCATTTAACAGAATTCATACAAGCACCGCCATGAATACCAAACAGACTCGATGATCCCTCTTCTCATATATTAGTGTCTACCTCTACTCCCTGTGTGTGTTCGAGGGGCTGTTTTGGATTCCGTGAGGAGAATTACTAAAAACAGTCATCTCGGATGCTGTACTTTATCCGCATGATTTGGGTAATTAGAATCGTGGAACAGTTTTTTTCTCCTTCAAGGAGAGTTTCTTTCTTCACGTTGAAGGAGAAAACTGTTGAATGCGTGACCTCTAAGAAAAAATTCAAATCCATTACAGCAGGCGTCTAAAAGTAACCAACTGCCTGAGCGTGCTTTAAATGAGAGAGGTTTTTCTGGCGGAATTTTCAAATTGGATGTAAAATACAAACGTTAAAATCGCATTATTGCATTAGACTAGGCAAGTTCTTGGGAAGAAAGATTCCTATTTATCATATGGAAAACCTGAGAAAATTTTTTCTCGTAAAAAATTATTTTTAAAACTCTCAGGTGTTTTTCAATTAAAATGTTGTAAAAAGGAGGAAGAAAAGTTTGGATTGCTCTTGTCTCGGTTTTTATTTCCGGGAAATTTATTTAATTTCGCTGAGCGCTTTGCAAAAATAATTTAGGAAAAACAATTATCTTAAGATCATAAAAATGTTAGTAAGTGGGAGAGAGATTTTTAGTTAGCTTTTTACTTCAGTTACTTAATTTAGTATTTATGAGCAAATGATACTTTTGTGAGAGTTTCCTAGTTTTTCGAGATTTTGAAAATAGCAAATGAGATATATTTGCAGTGTTAGCCAGGAGAGTAAGACACAAAAGTCAAATAATTTTAGTATGTTAATTATTATAAATACTTATATTGAGTTATGACTAAGGCGAAACTTTTCAATTTCGTTCATAAGTTTTAAAGACCTGTTTAGATGTTGAGCTTAATACTCGGAAAATGCTTATAGTTTTTTTTTATCTCCACGTATTTTGTAAAAAAGGAATAATGAGTATCGTTGGTTCGGGATAAACCTCGTTAATGTAGGAGGTGCAGCATCGCAATCATGACAAACAAATCCAAGAAGCATGATTTGATTTGACTTAGAATTGTTATAAAGTGTAAACTCGTAGTATGAACGCAATTTAAAATTGTAAAAATATGCGACAAAAATAATTCGTGAAATGGATTAGAGAAAGCTTAATAAATCTTGGTTTTTTTGTAAATTTTCTAAAATTTCTCCTCTTATTTGAAAAAAACAACAACCGAAAATTTGAAACAAATTTATTTTAGACGAAATAAAAATTTATGAAAAAATGTCTTTTTTATGTGGCTTCGGATATTCATATCACATTAAAAAAGCCCTAATATCTTTTAGATTCAGAAACTAATCACTGATTTTTAGCCTTCTTTTACTTGGAATTATACAATGATATCCAAATTACAATACAATGGTAACAATACAATGATATCCATTATTCAAGTTCGTGTGCAATAATAGTAATCGTAACTTTTTAAGCATATGTGGTAGAAACGATTCGTGAAAAGGATTAGAAAGCTTAATATATCTATTTATTTATTATTTTTGATTTTAATTTTTTGCCTTAGAATTGTTAGTTAAAGCATATTTCTTTTAAGAATTACTGTTGACCCATAACTTTTTCACTACAAAAAAATAGTAAGATGTGTTCTTTGTTTGGCTTCTTTAAATGTATTCATCCTCTTGAGTATAGAATTTTTGTGAAGCTAAACCAGCATAAGAATTTACTTTTTCTTCTATTGAAACCAAGAAACCAATAGTAAAAGTAAGAAGGGGAAAGGGGGGTAAAACCGGGTACCTAAGACTCGAAGCCTATTGGAGTAAATATAGTTTTATAACTATAATGATTATTAAGTAACGATAGTTTAAAATCAAACGAACATTAGAGAGTTGACGTCTGAAAACAAATAAACCATCACAGGATACAATGAATTCAACAGCTACAACGCTCCACTATGACTGTTTCTTTTCCTTAACTAGCAGAGTGTAATTCAGTATCTGTCAGCTAGAAAGAAGAACTAATAGCGCTAGAATCAAGGGTACCCGGTGTTATCCCACTCCCTCCTAATTTATGAATGCATTTCTGAACACACACACACACACACACACACTGTATAAATGCAATGGCACTTGCCATTCATTTTGTTTCAGGCATCCTCGTATTGATACATGACAAAAAAGAATCAAGAACAAATTTTCTGACCTTTATTTCTGTTCTTATATTAATTCAATGTTTCAAGATCTCTGAAGTAGTTTGAAGTTTGCGTTAATGTAAAAGAAAATGGGTTTAGAACATACTTTATGAGCGCAGCTTTTTTCTAAAAACTAAATGAAGAAAAATTCGGTTGAAAAATATTCTGAATTGTATAACAGAAGCGCATAGTTCTTTGAGAATAAAACAGAAGGACAACCTGTAAATGAATGCAGGGCCGAAAAATGCCATAGGCGATTCTTTAGATCAATAAATTTTGAAGAAAGCCAACGAGGGTCTGTTTAAGTGTTTCGTCACGGAACACAGACACAAAGAACATTACCTGCCTCTTCTGACATATCCATTAAGTTCGTGAAAAGGAAATACCCTCTCTTCAGTTAGTCTAGTAGAATAAATTATCACAACCATAACATCCTTATTTGAACATAATTTAACAATACAGGATTTAGAAGAATCTAATGCATCTTTGAACTACTTTGATTTCTAAAAGTATTCGCAGAAAATAAGGAAATTTTACTTCTTACAAATGTTATATACTGGGTGCCATCGCCAAAAGCGGCCCACTAGCTAATTTCTAAAATGTTAGACATAGGCATATACTCCCAGTTGGGAAAATCCTTTAAATGGCTCAAATAATTATATTTTATGTTGCGTGGGTTAATAAATCTATTGCTGAAAAAATTACAAAACCTAAATTTTAAGCCATCCTCCCAGTCTTATTAGTCATATTTAGTAAAATATTCTTGTCACACTAACATTTTAAACAAAGAAAGTTCCACTCTTCTGTGGCTAAAAATGACCCAGCTGTCGAGTTCTGTTCCCAAACAGACAGAATTCTCAAAACCTTTTTTTTCCTATCTTAGGGAGGTCTAGAAACCGAAGATTGTTTAACCCTTTCTACCCCGACTTTTGAATGATTAAAATTTATACATGAAAAGTAGTTTAATTTAATGTTGACATACTAAAAAAAGTTTACTATGTCTTTAAAGTTTTTTATTTTTCCCGATTTACTTTATGTTTTACTGGAAATCTCCTGGGACAACATGTCCCAATCGTATAGTCGACTGGGACTATTCCAGTAAAACATCTGTAAAACTCTCTTTCCTGCCATAAGATTAGCATGTCAGGGAAACAACTTTACAGCTTCGTAACAACAATCTTTTAGTAAATTGATTGCTGATTGGATATATTGTCCCACTGTTAAATATGATTTGGACAATATATACCACAAAAAGAATTTGTTCAAAATTTCTTTTATATTATTATTTTCAATTTATTATTTATTATATAATTATTTTTAATTTATTATTTATTTTATTATTATTTGTTAATTTATATTTATAACGCTAAATCTTTACTTAATAACAACGATAAGAATTATTTTACACTAAGTATGGCAGAAATATAGTTGCACTTACTGTAAAATTTAAAAAAAATAGACCAATTGAAACTTGAATAATGTGCATGCTCAAAAACATAAATCTGCCATTTGCAATCTGAGAGCGTTTTAAAAAAAATTTGTAAAATCAGGATTTATTTATTAACAGGGAATGCAGTCTAATCTCCGGGACGTATGTGCCCATTAGGGTCGAATGGGTTAAAATCTTGCCAATTACACTAACTCCGGAAGAGTCGCCGCATCCGGGATAGATGCCGCACACATTTTATTTCTTGCAATTATCGTAGATGACAGTCAGACGAGCAGTATAGGTGCGCAATGAGATTTTTTTCACCAGTTTATAGCATGAATCCCAATTCGATGATTACTTCTAGCTGTACAATCTTTATTTTGAGGTAAACGTATGATTTCACAATCCAAACTTTGAAACATCTTATGCTTAAATACCTCTTATGCGCTAATTACTAAATCCATGTATAATTTGGAAGTCAAAACTAAGTGTAGAGTCTGTATAGAGTACTGTGTGTATGGGTACACCATTTTCCTTTGCGAGGGCAAGCAAGTATGATGTGCGGCGTCTGTACCGTACAAAATGGGATACATGCCGCACTGCGGTCCGGTATACACGCCGCAGTTTCTTTTGTACGGGATGTTGCGATTAATAAAATTGAAATTTATCTATCCGTGTCTTATTTTATTATGTCACTGAATTTCATGTTACTGAACACTTACTTAGGTTGAGTAGCATGTTGGGCGCAAATTGACTCGGTATCAGGTAGGGTCTTTAATCTGCGAAGCTTGGAACAAATCGGCAACTGTTGGCAACGCTACTAGGGGCTTTAAGGTCACTGGCATCTTCCCTTTTAAAAACAATGCTCTCCCAGATCAATTGTTTTTTGCATTAGCGGATAGTGAAGTGCCCATACCAGAAAACACGACACAAGCGGAGGCAAATTCATCGAGTGAAGTACTAATCAACACACCTCAAATCAATTTACAGCCTGCAGAACTAGCAGTGTAAAACTACCATCACCTACCAAACACCTACATAAAATCTCTCCTATTCCGAAACTTAGCCAGGTGACAGCAAAACAGAGAACAGCAGTACTCTTAACCTCTATTGACTATAGGAATGCGCTTAAAGCAAATTTAGAGAAATGATTCCAAAAATGTAAGAAAATTAACAAAAAAGATGTCAAAACTACTAAGAGAAAATTTAACTTTGAATCAGGTGGAGGATCCCATGACATTCACCATCAGACATTGGTGAATGTTCAAACAGTATCAAGTTTATTACACCAAAGGAGAAAAAGGGGAAAATAAAAAGTAAGAAGACGAAAAAAGATGCAAGTCAAGATGGTAACAATGAACAGTTGGATCACACATGTGACGCAGACGTTCTTTGCAAGTAATGGTCTGAAAACTACTACGAAACTAAGAGGAAGTGTGATTGGTTTCGTTGCATCGTGTGTCAAATATGGTTACATGAAGACTGTACTATTTTCGACACTTTTTGTGTAGATAGCGGTCGAAAAAACAGGTCTATTAACAAATAAAGCAATGTAAACACTATTTTAATTTTTTCCTTTCCCTCTATAATACACTGATGTTACGTTGTTGCTGAAATAACAATTAAAATTCAATCTTTAAAAAATAAGTCGATAATTTTAGTAGTGAACTAAGCAGGCAGACTAATATTGATTTGAACCTACTAGTACGTTTTATTGTACTCATTTAGTTTGTTTTTGTTATTACATAGGTAATTATAGTCCAGATATGAATATTTGTTAGAATATTTTTATTTATTATTTCATTCTGTTCTTATGCCATGCACGGCATAACTCCCGCACAAGTGCGGCGTCTCACCCTGAATGTACGGGTGACGCGCCGCAGTGTAATGTTTTAGAAAAAAATTGTTAAAAAGTATTAATTATTTTGTTATATTTTTTGTCGCAGTACACATGTTGTATATTTAACATTAAATAGTACAGCATGATTTGTTTTATTTTATGTGCGCCATGGGATTTTATACACAACTTCAAAAAAATATGCGGCATATTTCCCGGAATTACCCTACAACACTTTCTCTTTATGTATACCGTACACAAAGTAAAACTCTTGACGTATGTTGAAGTTTTGTACCTAGAAGAATTTATTACAGATGAGGAATTGCTGTTTTCATGTTAGAAGTCAATTCAGAAAATAGCTGAGCGGGTAGCTTAGCGGATGCCATTGTGTTGCATAATCAGTATATACAAAGAAAATAGCTATATTTAAGACTTTTTTCTTGGTGAATTTTTTTCAGATTTCCAAGTTTTTTAAGGGGTTTGAATTTTTTCCCATAATGCAAGCATAAGTTACGCAAAAAGAAATGCAACGTTCATTAACGTTCACATATCAGTTTGTGACTGAATACTCTCAATCATTCCAGCGATCCCAACTTGGAAAAACATTTCCCTTTGGCGTCTTTGGGTCAGAAACAATTCTCGTACAACAAAACAAAGCCGCACCTGTTCGCTGACTGCGCAAAAAATCAGAATCAGAGAGAAACAGTCAAATCGCTGTATTTATGGAATTCCAATAAGTGAGTCCCATCTCCGCAATATGACAACAAAGCAATATTTGCTTTCACAAAAGAGTTGGTTTGCAACAACAGATCATGCATATGGGATTTCATGGCTTCTGTTCAATTTATACTTTTCATTTCAATTCTTTTCCAATTACTTTAAACTTTTGAGCTCTGATGCACACATTAGCGTAATTTCTCACTCACTAATACTTTTGCTATTGCAACATTTGGAAAATTTATTAAGACGAATTTGTTCCTTATATTATACTAGGAAGAAACAAGAAAACATTATTTTAATGGAACATCCTTAACAGAAATTGCAATTAAACTTTTTAAAGAGACATTCAAATCACGTCTGATTTATTCCATAAATTTTGGCAGGCTGCGTTGTTATAGTGTTGTATCTAAATTACAAACACCTGCGTTGCCGAAATGTTTGAACATATTCGCAAGCCTTGCATATGAAAAAAAGATTAACCCTCTGACTGCCGAAATTTTTTGAATTACTATTTAGATGCAGCGTTTGGAAACATGTTCAAATACTGTTGAGCTAAGTGAATTGTTATTTACATGCGAGGCTTTATTAGTATAATATTATTCAACGTTTTAAAGGTAATAAGTAAACTCATTAGCTTGCGAAAATCGCAGGGTACAACACAAAATAAATGGACTTGCTTCCAACCCGCGGAAATCGCGGGATAAGCAGTCAGATGATTAAAAATAGTCCACTATTTTATATATATAAATGCTGAAAAACACAGACGCGTAGAGGGTTAAATGAACTAGCATTGCTAGCCAGGGAGCGTTAGTGAGTACTTTAACTGTAATTAAACTGACAATATTTAATATCGGAAAACAATATTAATATAAGATAGGTTTCATTTACAATGTCTCTCTTTGAAGCCATAAACAGCAATGGAATCATACAGTTTGAAGATGTTTAGTAATCAAAGTATGCTAAATTATAATCTGTTAGACATGGCCTTCCTTTAATGTTAAACACCAGGGAGAAAGATTATTTATGCTATTTTTGCAAAGTAATTCTGCTGTTTTTAACTAATCTCTCTCTATATAAAAGGCAATGTTTGTGTGTGTGTGTGTGCGATGTTTAGACGTAAAATATTGCACTTACAGCGATGAAATTTGGCTCACAGGTAGTACTAATGGTGACTCAATGCACCTCGAAGCCAGAGTTTTAAAATTATCTCTAAAAAAATTGTATTTAATATTTTGTGGTATTTTGAGAGATTTTTCATACTAATTTCTCCATTGCATTTTTTTCTAATAATCGTATCAAGAGAATAGATACACCATAAGAAAGAACAAACAATTTCCCTTCTAATGAAGTGTAATTTAAACGTCTAAAAGTTTGATTTAAACGAAAAAGTTACCATACAATATTTTCTCTAATTTTAATAAATTTAAAAAAATATTTTTTGGTATAATTTGCAACAAAACTTCTCATTGTTGCAACGCAATTCAAACCATTTTCATCGTTTAAACAAATATTTAATTGCGTGCTTCTCTTTCATTGTTGAAAGCTTAGTTAATATCCTAATACATTTTCTTTTCATATTTTATTTCATCAAAATTTTGTGGAATCCGTAAACCAAGCTCTCTGAGATATTACGTATATTAATCTATGCTTATAAAAGGCAATGTTTGTGTGTGTGTGCGATGTTTAAACTAAAAATATTGCACTTACAGCCTTGAGATTTAGCACACGGTAGTCGTAATGGTGACATGATGCACCTAGAAGCCCAAATTTTAAAATTTAATCTAGAAAATGTTTTATTTAATGTTTTGTGTCATTTTTGGCCGATCCATGAGAAATAATGATCATAGAAAACCAATCGATGGACCATTAGATAGAGCAAACAATTATCATTTTAATGACTTAACGATTCACTAGCGACACCCCGCCGTGATTCATCTAAGAGTCCACCTTGAAAATGGTCAGAGAGTCTACATCACGACAGAAAATGCTGCTTAACGATCCCAAGCACCTCCGGAAGCATCTTTCTTCAGACTTTGCACCCAAGATGAGTTTGCACACACCCTATTGCACAAGGAAGTACCCAAGTTCTACACTTGGAACAATGGAAACAAGACATGGCAACGTCAAAAACAAGACCAGGCTGTGCTGGAAGAAGCAGAAATAAGATCCAGCGATGCTCTTGGGCTGGTGTACACTGTCCATCCAATCCATAGACAAATATCAACGAAATTATGCTTGTCTTTATCTTTTCAGGTGTATTGGTTCAATTGAAATCATTGAAAATTTCATTCGGTTTTCATTCTTTAACATTTTACGTGGTTTATAGGAATCATTCTTATAAATGCTAAAATTATTTTTTAAAAAAGTAATGCTTTATTTGGTAATGTAACTTTAAAACATTTTAACAATAATGTAACAATTTTAAATCATTTCGTTGGAAGGTTTTAATTCAAAATATCTAATGTCGCCTATTACCTATTTGAAACAGGATGCGAAAATTTTATTTTGTCAGCCTAACAGAATTATTACTCCAATTTAGCGGGCAAACTAACTGGTTCTACCGAGAATCTAGTTTCTTCTCTTTTTAATATCTTTATCTCTTTTTATTCTTAATCTCTTTTTACTCAGTTTAAATTCTCATAACATCATTTGCATAAACTTTATAATTTCATTGTTGCTTTTTTAAAAACTTATCTTCACTTAATGTCGTTCCTGCGAAGAAAAATAAGCGGGCTAAATCAATAATTATATATTTATTTGTTTTGATTTAGTTTTTAAAACTTTATTTTATGTCATTCTGTTCTTTTTTTATTTTGTTCAAGTCATTATGCCACGGTCAACGCCGTGCGCTTACTGCTAGTTTATAATATTTTCAAAGTTTGTTTCACTTTTCTGTTGATCGTGCTACCTGTAAACTTCGTAAAATATTGAAATATATTCCTTGTTGAAGTTCTTTTTGACACAGAGTCTTGGAAAATTACGCATTAACAATCCAATTATACAGAAAATGGGATATTTATTAATCAGAAGAGTACAGGAATTGGAACAAAAGGCAATGCGAAAGCAAAACCAATACCAAAAAACATTTAAACTTGATATTTTAACATTTTTAGGTTGTTTAATGCTTCTTGGCTTAAGATTCATACTAAGCATGATTGGTAATCATTAATCAACTCATTTCTTTGGTAGAGCTACTGTGACCATGTAACAGAGTATCGTCTTTGGAACCAGAGCCTGTGGGTTAACTATCCAGCTGTGTGTGTACGAGGATATAACAGAAAGTAAGGTTGTCTATTTCTTTATTATGAGAATTTTAAATATACAATGAAGCACATATGAAGGTGCATATGTACCTTATTTTTCCATATAATCGCATTGTTTGTTGAGGCATTAATCATACCTGTAGATCAATGAATCTAAGCATTGGTTGTAGAAAGATGTGTCCTGGTGATGAAGCCAATTGATGAAGGCCTTTTTAACGTCATAATCCGAGAAAAAACTGCTATGTTGGAGGATGTTTTTTAAGCTTGGAGCATTAATGAAAGTCAGAAGGGGTCAAATAAGGACTATAGGAAGGATGTAGCAGAATTTCCAAGTGCCAGAAATCCAAGAGATTTTGCGTGGCAAGCAAAAAACAAATTACTGATAGCATTTTTTCATTGGATCCTTATCTCTGTCGATTCGCCATTTTAAATAGATGCCAAATGTGTACGCATTAATTTTTCTAGACAGAATAAATGATATAATAACTTTAACTTCTATGAAACACTGTCACCATGTTTTCGCGAAAATATAAGCAATACATTTCATGGGAAAAATAGGAGCCTTACTTTCTGATACACCCTCGTAAATGCGTTGGCTTCAAAGTCCTTGTAGGGCCGCTGTAGCCTAATGGTAAGGTCTCGGCTTCAGGGCCGGAGGGCTCCAGGCTCGAAACCTGGTTCCACTGAAGATCCCCCGTGTACTGGGCCTGCTGCACTCTAAATCATACGCAGGGGGCCAAACGGCCTCTCACTGTTGTGATGCGGAAGCTTGGAGAGGGGGTACCAGCTCAGATGTCGTTCTCTGACCGAGGCTAAAAAGTACGAGGTCCTTCCCCAAATAGCCCTCGTGCTGCTTCAAAATGGGACGTTAATATAACTAAACAAAACCTTCCACTTGTATGCTGCGCAAATTTAAAAAGAGAGGTTCCAACAGAGATGTCGTTATCGTCATCTGACTACGGTTCGAAGCTAGTCCCAAAAAAACTCTCGAGTAGCTTTAAAACACGACGCTATTCAAATTAAATTTAATTTCACGAGTGATTTTAAAAGTTTTCGAAAAATAATATAATTGAAAAAAAGATCTGTGCCGTTAACGACTGTAAGGTACCGTTGGAACATGTATGTAAGGATAAAAATTGTATTCAAGTGTAGAAACTAAAAATAATATCCCTTCTCTTCCTGCTAAGCTTATTTTTGTTGACACAGTTTAAGTATTTCTCGTTTCTGTTTTTCTTGTAAGGTAAATTGCACCAAAATTCAAGCGGGAAAGAATTCAAGAAGTAAATAACAAAGAAAAAATACCGAATAAAAAATAATCCGAAATCTGTCAATAGAAAAGAATATTTCTTTGTGCAACGCCAAATCGTGAGTTAACGATGCGTAAGCTTGAATTTTTCAAACCAATTTCCTATAACAATTTATTTGAATATTTTTCTGAATGTTTCGTACAAAACCAGTTTAGTTTACTTTGTGCCAACTCCAAAGCATAAATAACAATGTATATCATATGATGCAACGCCTCATTTTTGTGATAGTAAGGTTTCCGCATTTGTGCTCTTATTTGAAACTACTTCATTCATTTTCTCAGTGTTTTGCTATCTTTTTTAGAACAGAATCAAAATACTTGATGAAATATCATGTTAAAACTCAACAGAAAGAAATTTAACAAATAAAATCTTCCTTTTATTTGATTTATCTCCCCCAAGAGGGCACCACGAGTTCGTGGATCAGAAGCCGCTGGATAAGTAAGTGGGTTCTCGCTTCCCCTGGGGTTGAGTTACTTCCACTCCGATGACGGGACGTGCCTCATCAAGAGGGGTTGGGCCGTGGCCGGTGATGGCTATTAGGGCTCCGACATTAGTTCCGATTGCCGTCGTGACGTCAGTTATTCAATGACTCCTGATGCCTAGGCAGGACAGGGGTAGTTCCTTTGCGATTTTATTTGATTGATACAATTCAAATGTTTCTCACCCAAGGAATCAAACGAACTTGGAATCACATATTTAATTTTGTAATGTCCTAAGTTGATAACGATTCGATAAATAAAAGTAATGTTTTGAAGCTATACCCAGATAGCAATTTTAGTTTGCAGCAAGCTTGCCACAAATTTGTCATGACAAGAGTGCAAGTTTGCCACAAATTTGTCATGACAAGTGTGCAAGCTTGCAGTAAGCTTGCAGCAAGTTAACGAAAGCTCCGAAGTCACCATGAAACGAACTTGCAGCAAGTTTGCCGTGTCAAACTCATTGCAAATTATAGCAAAAACAGAACACGAACACAACCCAGGATAGAACTCGCGACCTCCCGGTTCCGAAGCGGGGACGCTAACCGTTGAGCCAGCTGAACTCTGAGAGGAGAGGATAGATTTCGCTAAAACATCGTTCGATGCGATTCGTATACGATTTATTTTAAACTATTTTCTGGTTTTCATTAATTTTTTGAGTTGAGAATACGATTTGAAGTCAAAGAGAGAGCGATTTTCGCTAATAACTACGTTTTGCTAGTAGAATAAATTATGAAATTAGAGTTCAAAAGTAATTACTTTAAAATGGGACAAAATGTCTAGTTATTATTTTTCAACAAACACCGACTGTTTTTTAGATTTAATTTTGTTTATAAACGTTAAAATTTCAAAAAAAATAAAAAAAAGAAAAAGGCGATATAGTTTTCTTTAAAGTGAGAGTGATATATTTAGTAAGAAGATGGAAAATGCTTCAAAAAATTTTTTTATATAAAAGTTATTTTTTTCACAAATTATCATTGATTTATTGAATTAATAAAAAAGAATTACGGTCTAGGAGATGCTATTAAAAATCGGATGTTTTTTAAAACAGAGACAAAGATAATTATCTCTTTATTGTGCTATCTTTGCAGGAAGCTTGTTTTGCATACTTGCTGCAAGTTTGATTTGCAAAGAGGTGGCGCTACTTGTCACATCGAACTTGCTACAAGTTCGATTCAAGTTTGACGCGTCAAATTTTGCCATGACAAGTCAAAATCAAACTTGCTGCAAACTTACGTGCTATCTGGTAGTAACTCTATTTGGGGACGGAACTCTCAATTGTGAGTTTTGGTTAGATGCGAGGCCGACATCTGAGCCTGCATCCCATATATAAACATTAGTGGAAAAAACATTGACTCAAAAAGATTTAGGGTGGATTGAGTCAGTGCATACAGTGGATATTTGATAGAATTGAACTCACAACTCTCCGGCCATGCAGCCGATGTTCCGCCTTTCTTAGTTGACGAAACTATGTTCTTTGCCGACCTCTTTACGTGTACGTTACAAGGTATTTATGTGCAATAAGAAACTTGCATAATCAACCTGAAGCGCTTCGAAATATCGCGTTTTGCCATTTGAAACCTGGTCTGGCAGGTTTTTATTTATTTATATGCCCATGCCGACACAACCTACCCACAGGGTGTAAGGTACTGAAACAACAACAATACAGATAAAGACAAAATGAATTACATAGAGTGCAAGAAAGCAAAACAACAACTAAAAAAATTCTGAACAAGCTCAAAAGGCAAAACAAGTGTCACAGAAAAAATTACTAATTTTTATAACAACATCAAATTAAATTACAGATAAATTAAAAGTAAAAAAAAATAAAAACTTAAGATATAAACACCTTACAGCATGTAAGACAATTAAAAAAGTTTACATTTTATATCTCTAAATTTTATAACTTTGAAAGCATAACCTTCTTTTTTCGTTCTAAATTAAGTGGATGTAATGTAGTTGTATTAGGTATGTATGAGTTGTTCTCAAATATTTCTTCATTCATTAACTCACTAGTGATGTCATACCATGAAATAATTTTGAAAAATTTATCACGTTTGTTATATTATCAAAGCGTAAGTTCATTAAATTTATATTTTAAATTTATGAATCTACAAAAAGGTTCTGTCAAATCTTTATATTCGAAGGATTGAAGCTGAGTATAAATAAAACCTTTATTGAACAAAGAATTTTAAGCCTAAAAAGAACATACCCATTGTTAAACTTTCTTTCAACTTAAAGTGGTGAAAATTTTAACTCTTTTTATTTATAACTGAAATACATACATTTTTTCTAAAAATTTCTGTACACTTAACGTGACTCCGAGTATGATCAATCACTGCATTCTACACGATTATTGGATTCAGTATCTACAAATTCTTGTTTATTGATATACTATCAATTTCATTTAGTTTAATATGCCAATTTATTTCATTATAAACATTTAACTGGGCTTGATTGATTAGCTTTCTTTCATACTGAAGAAAACACAAAATTCAGAATTCTCTGAATTTTTAAAAATTTGATGCGAATATAAAAGTTCTTCAATTGTCTTTAACTCTTAGCGGGGCTTTTAGAAAGAAAATACGTCAACTGACGGATATAAGATAGCAACAACCCGCTACGATATTTTTACTTGCAGAAACAAAGTCTAGCTATTAACATCTAAATCACACTAAATAAACATCCTTTGTAGAAAACCTGAAAGCGATCTTCGAATCAAATAAGCATTTTGTATTCAACCCAACAAACCTTGCCAACAGCTCTTTTATTGAAAGGTTATAGATGTTGTTTGCATTCAAAATACTGAGATATTGGGAAAGGTGAGTTTCATCCATTGTGAACAAATGACACAGCTTCTAATTTAAATGTCGACTGGCAGCTTTTCTTTCGCACATAATTTTTATAACACTTAGAAGATTAAAACTTCTGTTGTTTCATTTACTTCTCTTAAAATGTAGTATGAATAATCCTTAATATGGTTACACAGTGATTCATTGACGTTAGTGAATTATTCTCTCGATGTTTTGTTTAATTTTCACAGTGAGATATTACAGAATATCCATCTGTAGATACTGTAATGGGCATTAACAAAGAACATCATATTCTGTAGAGCTCTTCAACATCTAAGAATTGTCAGGGGCACCTTCCGACAACCCGAGATTGAATGTCGGTGTGCCAGTACTACTAATACGTAACCTCGATATACCGAGACTGCACAATGGCACACGGTTAAAAATCACACACCTAGGTCCAAACGTCATGAAAGCTACTGTTATGACTGATATAGGGAGAAGAGAGAGTGTTTTAATTCCATGCCTTCCGATAATACCGAAGGATTTATCATCTCAGTTCAAAAGGTAACAAATCTCTTTAAAAATAGCATTTGCCAGGCTCAGGGCCAGACACTGAAAGTGGCAGGCGCACATTTGGAAAAACCATATTTTTCGCATGGGCAACTATATGTGGCGTGTTCACGTGTGTCCAGCCCACACAACCTCTACATTTGTGCAAATGACGTGATATACAAAAGTGTATTAGCATAGATAAACAATGTACATAACTATATCAGCATACATGTACAGTATACTCCTGTCAGCCGTCCAATTAAGTATTATCAACCGTCAGAACTTTTACTTTCCCTTTTAAAAATGCAACAAAACATTTACATTCGTGAATTAAAAAAAATAATAATTCAAATTCTTCGCGCACGAAGTCGCGGGCAACAGCTAGTTAAATAATAATTGGACATTTCTTTCCTGAAGAGAGAAAAATCAACAATGTAATATGTAAGTTTTAAAACAGAACTTACAACAGTTAAAAAAATAACAGGTTTCGTTAAACCATGGAATATCGCTCGTTAGAAAAAATAAATAAATAAAAGTTTTGAGCATATCTGAGTAAAATAAATGAGTATTGCTTGAGTATATGAGTAATACTTGTGGAAAAACCGTATATATAAGGAAAAAACATATACTGTTAAAACGTAAATGAAGATTAAATAATTTTTAAGAAGCATTTTCATATAATCATTAAATACATAGTTTTAATTTCATACAACTTAATTTTACTCACCATATTATTTAATATTATTTGCTCTTGCTCAACACCATTTGCTCACCCATATCATTTGCAAATCAATGTTATTCTACATGCGAATATTACAATAGCTTTCATAGAATTATTCATACGAAATAGGATGAATTATACTATCAATAGTTTCACATGTGTAAGCTGGAACCAGATAATCTGCAGATTTTGTTGGATAAAATAGTATTTCAAGAGATTTCGTATAGATTATTTGTGCTAATTGACATTGAAGAAGTAAGCTAAATGAGAATTTGAGAAATTGTCAGTATTGCCAATGAAACTATCATCCTTAAAGGTTCAGTCAACGCTGAGTTAGATAAAGGATGGTATTTGACAGATCCCAAATTAAAGAGGAAAACCTAGGCACACGATTTTAAATGTCTAAAACTCTATTAGCGGCGAATGAAATGAAAGTGTAGTATAGTTATAATTTCGATGTAATTAAATAAATGGAATGTAATTAACAAGACTTAATTATACATTTTCAAATATTCAGTCACTCATGTTTTTAGCTACTGATAAGACTGAAATATATATTACATCCATGTGATTACATGTAAAATAAATGTCATTACCTACCTATGTTCTTACTAACTCGGAAACTATTAATGCTTCCATAAAAGTTACTACTATACTTACTAATACTTCCCTAGTGTGTTGATATGGGAGTTTCAGTTAAATTCTCTTCATGAATCATAAGCTGGAGCTACTTCTGAATAGGTCTTGAGCATTTTGAATGTCACTTCTATGCTATAAAAGCTTTTGACAAAACATTTCAATCTTAGTTTTAAAAATTGTGCTCCCTCTTTTGATTCAGCTATTAAGGGAGAAGGATTTTTCTTTTTTTGTAACATTAATTTTACAAATTTGCTCTTGATTTTGGTGTAATGTCTGAACACACCTAGTTTTCCACTTAAAATTAATTTTTTTGCATTTTTATCCTGCAAAAATCTGAGTTGAAAAAAGGAAAATTCTTTTCTACTAATTTTCTGTTTTTTTTTTATTAAAGCATCCAACAATGAAAGCAAAGTGTTTTGCTTTGACATTAACGACTCAGGTGACCACATTAACTCGCTTATTATCTTATCCTGCTAAAAATAAAATTATATTTATAATTACCTTGACGGTGCAAACAAATAAGGTAAACGCCATTTCTTTTAATTCAGACAGTCTCCATTATCAGTGAATCCAATGAAAATTGATTATCACTGTGACGTCACATGCTTTGTGAACAATGCATTTCAAAATTAAATTGCTGAGGAGCATGTGACTTGCATCAAGAGAACATGAATGGACTCAATTATATACAACTTATTACTAAAATTTGTTATTGGTTACGGATCAGTAAGATCGTAAGTAGAGAAGTGATAGCATTTATTTGAAATGTAAATCAAATGTTTAAAACAGAGGTAAAAACCATAAATTTCCACAGACATTTAACTGAACATTAAGAACTCGTAACTCAAAGTTTATTTGCATCAGGATCTGATATATTCTACGTAGAGTTGCTGACCAGCAATTTTTGGATATTAAGCCTCTTGCCTGATGAAAAAACGAAAAGTTTGATGTCCTTGTAAAGAAGCACTTAATGTTTAGATTACAGGACATTAAATATGATGATATCCTTTAAAACGGGGATTTTGAAAATAAATGGGAAAGTTACTTACATTTTTCGAATCATTCAAAGATAAGATTTTTGGTCCCTTTCGAACAACTGAAGGATTAATATTCATATCTGCCCATACTAGAAATAAACTAAGACGTCACACATTGAGTGATACAATAGGTCAGTGGATTAAAACTATTTACAGGTTGAGAAGAGGAGAAACAAATTAGTTCCGAGTGAAGAATGAAACATTAATGGTTTAGTGGCACAATATCTGTGTGAGACAGGAAAGTTAATATATTTATTGTCACTAATTCTAATGAAATGGAACGTTTTCATGAAGGGTTTTTCCGGTGATCTGCACAATTCTTGTGAATTAGAATCGAAAAATTGTGTGAAGAACAAACCGGTTTGCATGCATCAATTTTTTGTGTGATAAACAATCCATGGATGTGCTCCATTCATGTTACTTAAAGTAGGGTAAATAATTAACGCGATTACCAAACACCAATTCTTGGTGGAATACACATTCCGGTGAATTGTACCATTTTTGTAACTTAGAATTGTAAAAATTGGGAATAATCAACCTGATTAGGAAGTAGAAATTTTGGATGGAATACATATGCTGTTTGTAACTTAAAAGAAGGTAGTTAAGACCAGGACAAGGCGAACATTTTTAGAAACACAAGACGAACATTTATTGTTTTCTTCATGCTTGGCCATTAAGCCATTTTTAGATTGTTTTGATGACTGCTATGGCCTATTGGCAAGAACTCGATTTTGGGACCGGTCAGAGTTAGGTTCGAGACACAATTCCACCGAGGATCTGCCGTGTATGCTTGCCTAGTGAATTTTAAATCTGACGTCGTGGGTCAAACGTCTTCTCGCTGGTGTGGTGCGGAAACCTGGAAAGGAAGGCGCTGGCTCTGGTATCGACCGCGGCTAAAATTGCGAGGTCCGCCCCAGAATAGCCTCGTGTTGCTTAAAAATGAAACTTTAATGTAACTAAACCGATTTCGATTGATTTACACCAAGGTGTTTTAATTGTTTATCACTGAAAACAATCCTTTTATAAAATTTTATTGTAGGAGAAATTATAAAGCTGCGATACTGCAAAAGATAGATCATTTTTCATTTTTGTAACTGAGACATCAACAATGTTATTTTCTTGGTCACTCACTTCCGTCATTTCCACTAGGGGAAAACTGAAAACATTCTTTTCCTCAATGATAATGTTTCCGTTTTCTCCCATTTTGACTCAAGGCAGCAGGTTGGTATCACCAGCGGAAAGGTAGTTCACCAAATAAATAAATAAACTCTTCATCACTGTCACTGCTTGAGAACATGTAATCATTTTCGCTTTCAAACAGATCCTTTGTAATGCTTGATAGTCCATCTCTAGAATGAAAAATGAAAAATTTGCGAGATCTGTTTTAGAGCATTCTCTTTGTTCATTTCATTTATTTCTTTCCATGGCTCAGGTTTTTCGAAAAATTTGATATAAATGGAAGAAAATTTAAGGTTTAGCTGAGAAGAATAAATATGATAGAGGGATTATTTTACTCATTCCTAACTTTTTCAAATCGGAAACAAGAACCATATAATTCAGATTTTAAGATTAATACGCTCTAAAGTCACGGTATAAATTCATAATCCGTGACAATTCACTCAAGATGGTTTCATTCAGTTACATTCAACATTTCAAAATGCTATTTAGGTTATTGAGAAGATGTAATAAAAGCATATTAATGAGAATACTCTGAGACTCTCTATATTCCTTGGATGAGTTGAATATTTATTTCTACACAATTAATCTCTTCTAAGAATGATTGAAATTAGATACAAAATTTTTCCTATTGTTAAAATTTTTAGTTATGGTTTATAAAAATATGGATTTTATAATCTTTTGAGAAGATAATAAAAATGCGTTTTGCTTTGATGTAATTTAATACAAGAACTTCTCTAAAAATGACTGAAAAGACATTTTCAGTACTTTTTCTAAGACGTACGAGCAAGTTTCATTTAAAATAAAATAACTTGGATTTAAAAACTAATTATTTTTATAAGCAAAAGATTATAAGACAGATGTTGTTGTTAGGCAGAGTCGAATCATGAGATCCGTTTTATTTCATACAAATGATTACGAGGTACATAAAGTGTGATATCATCCCAACAATCTGCAAGAAAAACCTTGGTTTTGAGGGTGTAATCAAACGATCTTCGGAAAGTAAAACAAAAAGTATAAGTATAATAAAATTTTTGAAATCAGGACTAAAACACTTTTAGATGTATCAGAATTGTGTATTCTAATGTTTATTTATTAACGGTTAAGCATTATGATTTATACATTACGGATTCTTCCTAAATGCTTTTACCGCCTAAATAGAAATTTAAGAAAATGTACGTTGAAGATTTGGTTGTATTTGTAAATAATTAAAGGTAAGTATACTGAATAATTATATTCTTTGTCAAATCCGAAATTAGTTACTTTAAGATTTCTTTCATATTTATTAAAAGTTTTTCATTAAGTTTGTTCTTTAAACTAAAATGATTATTATATTTATTGATTATATAAGTAATTATTTAAAATACGAAAATCTTATAAGAAAATGTATAAAAGGATAGTAAATAAATATAAAATAACATAGTACCGTATATTTAATAATACCTTAGTGATTTACTTTCCGAAACAAATATGCATAGAAAAAAATTACTATTGAGCAAAACCCGCCCAAAGATTTACAATGGTGAAAAAAGATCAAACAGTGAATAATTATAAAAGCATTGAAAAAACTGAACAAATATAAAAAATAAAAGATCTATTTTACTGCACGCCTTTGACAAGGTAACATAAACTTTACCATTACTCTTAAAATAAATTATTTACAATGTATTCCAAAACGAAGGATAAAAAATTTCTTTTAAACAAAGCTAATTTTTTAGGTGAAGGCGGAACCCTCAGGAAGTTCTTCTTTTGACTTTTTCTTCAAGCATTCATCTCGAGAAAAATCGAGCAGAAAGTGCTTTATAGAAAAAGTATTCCGCTAACAAAAAATATTTGGAGATTGACTTCATAGTGATTCGTTGGCGTAAACTTTGTTCTTTCAGTCAGCATAGTGCATTTAACTAGTGACCCTCATACAGATAGAAATATCTTTCACTTAAATCAAAATACACATGTCAAAATTCAAAAATCAGTTTCCTTTTTCTGATGTTATCTCTCATTTAAAATCTTCATCTATATCTGGATTCACTAAAAATTGAAAAATACTGAAATAGAAGAATTCTTTTTGAATTAAGAGAGCATGACCAAAGATTCACTAGGTATATTTAATCAGAATTAAACAGTTTTGCTTGTGTGTATATGATTTCAAATATCACGTGATACACATCAAATGTGTCGCTCTGAATTTGGAATCTATTGCGAATTTTGAAGGAAGAAAAAGAAAGTGACGTCACAGCACTGCGTAAGAAAACATACACTTAGATGATACATTACGTTTGTTTAGATGATACAGTTATGCTTGTAATGAGATTGACCTCAGGTGAATTGACTCCACATTGGTAGAATGGCAGACTTTGGCATAATATCAAAAGTTTAGAATTTTTTATCGATTCTACTTCTTTTCTACAGAAATATAGTGCAAATAAAGATTTGAAATTAAAATACAAATGCACGCAATTTAGATAAGATAATTTCTTTACGCTTTATTAATCCACTCGCCATATTTTTAAACGTTCTTAAAATTTAAAGAAATACAATAACATATCATTTTAAAAATGAAAGCGGAAGAAACTGAAGTCCCTTTTAGATTAAACCATCAAAGTATAATCTGCGGACCAAAACACAAACGTAAACAAAAATTTGATGACTAATGAAAATGAATTTGGACAGCAAAAGATTTCTGTATTACTCACAAATCAGAAACCAAACATAATACCTCTTCACCTGTGAATGAGTAGTAGAATACATTTCATAACTTGCATTATTATTCGAATTCGGTAAAACATATCTCGAACGATTCAAAATATAACAAATTTAATTAGAAACAAATATTAATTTAGTAAAGTAATACTAAGTAGGAGTGACTCGAAAGTGTTACCTCATTTCTAAACTATTGAATATATCTTTAGATAGGAAAAAATCCTACAAATCCCATTGAATTTGACATCTGAGAAGTCTCACTATTTTGATTCTTTTATAGAAGCAAGATAATAGGTACTTTAAAATTGTGTCAAGTCATAACTGAAAACACTACCGTTTTTATTAACCAATCTACCACGTTTAAGATAAAATGGCATTTGTATAAAGGAACACACAGACAGGGGAATGATACACTCATCAAACTACAAGGTCAAAAGTTTATCTTCATTGAATAGCTAAAATCTATTTTTGAAAAATTATTGCCCTGTTTCTTCAACATGCACTAAATAAATCTCCGAAATTTCCAGACATTTTAAAGCCATCAATATATATTATCGCTATGATATTTCTTAGACTTCCTATGTTGCACTTTTTTTCAAACTCAGAATTGGAAAAATTACCAACTTTAGTAACCAGCTTACCAGGTTTAAAGATTAAATGACATTTGTAAAATGGAAACACACCGACCGCTTAATGAAATACTCATCAAAAGTACAGGGTCAAAAGCTTAGCTTCATTGAATAGATTAAGACTATTTTTGAAAAATTATTGCCATGTTTCTTCAGTATGCACCGAATAAAATCCTCCGAAATTTCCAGCACTTTTAAAGCCACGAATATGTAATATCGAATAAAATTTGCTAAACTTTCTATATCTCACATATATTTTCTCATCAGTCTAGAAACTTCGAAACATACCACCTCTCAGGGTTAACTATTTAAAATTGATTAGAATATTTTTCACGAGATCCATCCTTTTATAAGATAGATAAATAGATTTATGATGTGGCAACGACGACTCCTCTCTCGGCTGACGACAGAGTGGATGCCTTCTGTTTGGTCTTACATTGGTGAGTTACTCACTGTAGACTAATACACGTTTGTTTCTACAGTGATCGATTACTTTTTGTTCTCCGTTCGCTGATGGCATACTTTTTCTTACTCAGAACACTTATTTTCTTTCGAGAAACAGTAAAATACATCCATCTTGAGTTCAACCTTCATTTCTTTTCATACTTTAACATAAAAGTTTTCAAATTTCAATCTTGTTTGGAGTAAAAAATTTCGGTTGATGCTTTTGTTTCAAATCGTTTATACGAAAAAATCTTTGTATTTATTTATTTAAATATCGCAATGCTTACGGAAGGTCAAAAGGTCAAAACCATTCTTTGGATTTCGGTTTTAGTATCAAAACTGAATCTAAGTGGGCTATTCAAAATAGAATTCACTGAATCTGTTTCACAATACACTACCTAGAATACAGCAATTCAATTTAAGAAATTTTATATTTAGAAGTTTTAGCTGAATTGCTTCATGGAAACAGCTATCTTTCAAAATGTTATTTTGGACTTGGTTGCATAACTTATTTGAAAACTATTTCCATTTAATATTCTTAAATCATATGGCAAGTAATATATCAAATTTATTACAATTCATTACTAATTATCTACAAGTAATTTAGTGTTATAAATGTTACAAGTACTGTTAATGCTCTTAAGCGTCAAAGTTGAGGAAAAGAAAACAAGGCATATGCAAATCGTTCATTTGTAAGCATTCGAATCATGCCACAATTAATCTATTAAGTGGTTAACAATTCATAACAAATAATTTATAGGTAAGTTAAAAGCGTTAGTTATCAGTAATCATAAGTTATTAAAGTATTTGATAATTTGTTTAAACGAGGATTTTCTTATCAAAAGTAAACAAATTTCTCTTCCTTCCTAAAATACGTTTTCTTCAATTTCCTAATCTTAATTCCAACTATACACACATACAATCTCATTTTGCTCAAAATTCTTTCCCCTTTTGTAAAGCTACCTAAAGTTCTTAATGTTTTGAAAAACTACTTACATACACTTCTGAAACCCAACTGCGTAAAATGGATATCTCCATTTTTGATACCCCCCCAAGTTTGGTTAATATTTAATACTGTTTCCAAAGCTATTACTCAGTTGTTTAGAAAATCACATTAAATATCCGGTCAGAAAGATGAAAGAGGAGTACGAAATCTCCTTAATATCTTTAACATATAAATGTAGCATTATATTAATGCCATACATTATCTTTAACATCGCCGATTGGAGACAACTGTAAAAGTATAGCTTCTCCGGACATTATATTATTGTTTTTCGGTCAATTCAGAACATTAGTTGTAGCTTGAAGTGCTTTTACGTGTGACCGAAAGAACTTTGACAACGACTTTCTTTTTGTGTTTGTGTACTTGTCTTTAACACTAAGTAAATCCATAAACTGCATGATTTAGCTCCTGTGCAAGCAGAAATGGACGACGGGATTAATGAATGAAATAGATGACGTCAATTCGAGCCTTTATTGTTACGTATTGAGCAAAATTAATTAGAAAACTAGCTTACTGGGACTAGACGGTAAAAATAAATCTATCTGAAGGAAAAACTACCTTTAAATTTATGATTTGTACAAAATAATATAATAGGATTATAGATCTTCTAGATGAGAAGAATTGTAGAAACATCATAAAATAACTTTTTATTTATATTTCTATCTATAGATGTCAAAAGTGATTTTGCAACGATACATTTCTGTATTACACAGAATTGAGACTTATTTTATCCTACATCATTAGAAAAGCTTGATAATCATTAAAAATATCATTAAAATTATTTTTCTTCTAAATTGAAAAAGAAAATTTTCCTTTTCCCTCTAATAAGTCAATCAATACACAAAGAAACATTTCATTTACAAACTTTAAGAAGGATTAATAAATTAAAATGTAATTATATTTTATTTAAGATGCGTCATATAAAATAAGAATTTTTTATTTGCGATAAATTGCTGAGAGTACAACCAACTGTGATGTTAAAAGAATGGATTCGTTAATGTAGAAGAATTTTAATCTTGTATTAAAATTATTTACATTTAATAATGAGTTTCACTTCAAATAATTATATTGAAATTTTCCAGAAAATAAAGAAATTCCATTTAACTAAAGAATGAATTTAAAATTTTAACTGAAAGAAATCAACTAACTGACACAAATATTAAATTTGACAATTAATAAAATTGTTTGAAGTATAATACAATAATTGTAATTTTAATTTTTTAACTTTTTATTAACTTTTTTTATTTATTATAATTTATTAACCTACTCATTATTAATAAATAAATATTTCTATATCCTACCTTTGCACATATATAGAGAGAATATTTATATCAATGGATGATAATTAAAATCAATATTTTTGATAATATCGAAATTAGTGAAATACTTGACATCTTACCAACATCTACTTTTAACTAAAACCGCTATGAAAACAAAGAAATTTTAAATAAATATTAACATAATTTGCATTTTTAAGGTTTTGGCATAAACAAATTTCGAACTTATGAGGAATTCCTTTTGACAGCATATTTTTTCTAACTAATTTGACCATCTCATGAGATTTTTGACACCAGTGGTCTTCATGTTTTCATCGGGAATTTTCTTATGTGTAAATATAGATTTAAATGAATGATTTCTAGTTTTACTACTGTTAAGAGTGTCTTCCAAGAAGATATGAAGTAAATCCTTAACAAAAACTTGCATATGAGATGGTGTGTAAATTGATTTGCAACAATAACACATAATACAGGACATATAACACAACGTGATAGTTTAGTTGACTCCTATAAATAGGCTTAACCCCTCTTTACTTTTTACAATCTTTTATTTATTAGCCCTTCAGTATCTACAATAATAGGTCGGAATGAAATATAATATTTTCGTTGCTTGGAACCCAAAAATTATTGGTGTAAACAATAATAAATTTGCTTCAGCACATAAATTTGGTTTTAAATATTCTTTGGAAAATTATTTACATTCTTAAGTCTGTAAGTTTTAAGGAACAGATAATCTTTACATAAGCCAGTAATAAACATCTTTTATTCTTGAACAAATTGCCTCAGTTTTCACATACACATACAATGATTACATACCATATAAGATGATTACATAACGTATAAGATGATTACATAACGTATAAGATGATTACATAACGTATAATCTGATTACTTGAATCAAATGTTAATGAGCTCACCACATCGAAGCAGTAGAATTTTTGAAAATATTGTGTATATGAAAAATGTAATAGAAATAGAATTATTTCTAGAGTTTTTGAAGAAGAGTTTCAGTTCTTAATCCACGGAAAAAAACTTCTAAATCAATGTTTATTTAAAATACATCAGGTATTTCGATTTTTTGTTAACTAATTCAACAATATTTTTAGTGCTGTCTGCGGTAAAGAATTTTGATATTAAACCTTGATCTTGTATGGTTTTGTATTTCACACATATTCTGATATTTTCAAATTATAATTTCTTTAGTTGCTAGCATATTCAAAATCAGGTATAGAAGCGTGTAGAAATATGCAAAGTAAATTCAGCTAGGAAAGGTAAAAGAAAGTAAAAATAATTAATGGGAATACGTCTAATTTTTCTGTAAATGCCATGTAATAACATAGCACAACTATTTTTCAACGTTAGATTAATTTCAGACAGTAGTCGCGGTCATTAATTTCCGGCATGAAAGCAAACAATTCATATATATGCACAATAACACTTGCCAAGAGAGATTAGAAAATGCGTAGTTTAATATTTGTACACATCTTGGAGGGAGGAAAATCAATCTTCGTTATTTGATCCATACCTACAAATCTCCAGCGGTCGACATGGGGGAACTTCAAGAAATAGCGGAATTCAGCCACCCTTCCCCGTGATAAATTTCAAACGGAAAATGCAATATTTTCCCCCAATCCCTGCTTTCCTGTTGGAATGGGAAAGAGAGCAAAAACCAACCACATTTCCCATTTTTCTTCTAGCGCGTGTGATTTGAAGCCAGTGATTTTACCTCCAGTGAATCAATAAAAGTATCTCTAAACGTAAGCAGTCCTAATGATAGCTTGGGAAAATATTAAACCGTAGGCAAAAATAGTTGGGCGGTGGTTAGGCTGTATGTGAGTTCTATAATTACAATGAGGTTGTAGATGGAAGTGCGTTCCTTGCATTCAAAGAGTTATCCTCCGTTTGAGACGGGTTGCTTTTTGGAATAACTGCTAACGGTTTCGGCAGCATGCATGAAGGGGGGGGGCGGATGATCAATGGGTCTGCGGAAATACCCAAACAGGGGAATATTTAGGAAGAGATTTTGCAGCAGAGCACTTAGTTGATTTCGGTGGTTGTGTCTGTTGTAAATTATTTACTTAAATGATTGTAACAATCCCTTTTTTTGCACCTGAAAGGAGGAATTGCCTCTTCAGCCTAGCTTGGGATAACTATGAAAATATTCTCAAATGCACTGATTGATTAATCGGGATATTTTTTCTTTATAGTGATACTGATTGATTAATTGGGATATTTATTTAGCTTAGAGTAGTTTTCAGTGGCTGTGTCTGTTGTAAATTATTTATTTAAATTATTGTTACAATCTCTTTCTTTCGCCTGAAAGCAGATATTGCCTCTTCAGTGGCTTAGGATCACTGATTGAAAATATTCTTTGATGCACTGATTGATTAATCGGGATATTTTTTCTTTATCGTGACACTGATTGATTAATCGGGATATTTTTTTCTTTATAGTGACATTGATTGATTAATTGGGGTATTTATTTAGCTTAGAGTAGTTTTTAGTGGTTGTGTCTGTTATAAATTATTTATTTAAATTATTGTTACAATCCCTTTCTTTCGCCTGAAAGCAGATATTGCCTCTTCAATGGCTTAGTACCACTGACTGAAAATATTCTTTGATGCACTGATTGATTAATCGGATTATTTTTAGATTACAGTGGTTTTTAGTGGTTGCGTCTGTTGTAAATTATTCATTTAAATGATAGTTCAAATTATCTTCCTTTTGTCTGAAAGGGAAGATTGCCTCTTCAGAGTAACTTAGGATCACTGTAAAAAATTCTCAAAAGTACTGATTGATTAATCGGGATACTTTTATTTAATATTTAAATGTTCGTGCTATGCTGATTGTCTCGACTAAATTTCTGACTCAATGTAGCCAACCCATTATTAATATGATGCATACAGCACTGTCAGTTTGTCTCCGAGTTCATTCAAGCAGTTGATGAAAGTCCGAGATAATTACATTTTAATTATCTTTCTGGAAATGTGTCGAGAGTGAGAGACCGAAGAACAACCTTCAAAATTTTTGTATGGCTCTTTAATCGATGAAAAATCTTTTTAATGGAATTAAAAATAATTTTTTTAACATATTAGAAAACTTTCAAAGATTTGTGTTTTGTCAAAAGGAAATCAATTTTAAAAGGAACTGAAAATAAGGTATTATTATTGTTACAAAAAGAAGAGATAGTCATTACAGCTGTTCCCCCAAAGGAGTAAGATTTGAGTTCTAAACAGAGCTTTTCAAATTATTAAGTTTTAAATAAAATATCATTCAAGTATTTCAGCTACTCAATGCGTTATTGGTGGTAAAAATTGATGATAGCTAGAAATTGATTTTTATTTGTATAACTTTTAAAATCCAAAAATTGAATTTACGCTGTTTTTATATTTTGAAGCAGAATATTTTAAAGCATATCACCCAATGATTAAAATGCACTCAAACATATTTTTAAAAAACTATTTGAATTCATTGGAAGATGCACAAATATGTACAGAAGTTTATCCATCAATCAATACGAATGACATACATTCAACATGTTTAGAAGTACTAACTATACTCCCATGTAAACCCTCATCACCCTGACCAGGGGCTTCAAGCTTCAAGCATTCTTAAACATACTATATGTATTTTTATTTATATATTTATCGTTGAAGAGATCAAACAAATAATGCTTCATTTCAAATCACCTGACAAACGTCTCCTCTTAGAAAAATTGGAGCTTTTTTCCTCTAGATTGGATTTAATCTGCAACGCGACAATCTTTATCTTTTCTCTTTATAATTGTGATTTGATCAAAATAAATTTATATGGATGTATTTGTTTTTTGTTTGTAATTATACTTTTCTGTAAATATACTAAGGTTGGTTTCATTGCGTACTTCTGCTAAGAAATGCATATCTTTTTTATATGCTTTTATTTAATACGACTTCTTCGTGTTAGTAAAGATGTAATTTAGTGAACGATTTTTCACTCACTCCATGTTGGACCAAATATCTGAAAATCCTGTTCTATTGTGTATTATCGCTGTTAATGCAATCTTTTAGCATATTTAGAACCTACATATCAATTAATCGATTCATATTAATTAGTTTCGATTCAATACGAGGAGCGTCATCTGGTTGTGAATTTTGAAAAGTTGTCTACAAGATTCCATGATTGTTATGATAGTGAATTCTGAAGTATATTAAAGACTAAAACGTAGGGAATAATAAAAATAAATTTAAAATGTTTTAGAAAGCGCGCTTTTATTTACGTAATGAAATGAAAAAATATACCTTTTCTTAAAATTCTGGAGATCAAAGCGCAAATCATAAAAGCACTAAGCGCTGAAAGCAATACGATAAGACATTCATGCCACAATGGCGTAATATAACAATTCATTCAGAATATTTGTAACAGGGATTCGCGTTTTTTAATTGAAAAAATTCTTTATTTCTTAGACATTTATTAAAAATTAAATTATTTTATGAATATTGCTTAAATAACAATTCATTCAGAATATTTATAACAGGGACTCGCGTTTTTTAATTTTTGCTTTAGCTTCCAGATTTTTGATAAATTATTATTTTTATTTCTTAGACATTTATAAAAAATTAAATTGTTTTATGAATATTGCTTAAAAACAATGTATTCAGAATATTTATAACAGGGACTAGCATTTTTTAATTTTTGCTTTGGCTTCCAGATTTTTGATAAAATTATTTTTTTCATATTTTACTACACTAAGGAAAAGTGTGCTTTTTAAATACTCTTTAATTTTTTATTAATTTATGCATATACACATTTGTGCTTAATACAAAAACTGGAATGAACATCATTCGACAGAGGTCGCCAGGACATGGCTTTCGAAAAACAATTACTCTGGAAACGGCGCATTTGCATGCAACCAAAATAACAGAATTAGTAAGTGGATGTGCAAGTAGCGTGACGAGGGGACAGGGTCTCCTGTAAGGTTGGGCATGTTGGTTAAAGGTCTAAGTTGCTATTTTAAACTTGATAAATTGTCTTAAATTGAATAATATTTGGCTTAATTTTCCACACTTTACCAGGTTAAATTTTGTTGCATCATACTAAAATTGTTTATGCTACCTGTCCTTGCGGATGTCACATGTTTCGTGCCCGTTTGTCTATTGATCATAAAAATGTACTAATTTACTTTTTACCTTAATTAAAAGCATGAAAATTGGGAAAGGAAATGGATAAAACTACGAAGTTAATGAACTAACAGTAATGAAAGGGCTTAGTTACGTTTATGCATGATATGTATTAGGTATTTTTTGTAGCGTATTACCATAGCGATTTTAGTAAATAATTAAATAAGTTTTAGTTAATGTGGAAGGAAACTTACGTTGTTTTACACTCAAATGAATTTTTATTATATTGATTATAAATAAAACCTTTCTTATGCAGAATTAATTCATATTATATCGTTATTTATTTAATTGAATAGCGGTTATTTAAAAATACAGAAAAAAATAATCGCGATAGAATTTTATTATAATTTCATGACACGATGATGTCTTTAAATTAAAAAATGCATATGTTCTATTTGATTTTTCTGCAGCAAGAAAGATTAATTTTTATGTTTAATTTCCTTTGACGTGTACAAGAAACTGCTGTCTTCAAAATTATATTAATACATCATTTAGCTTTCTGAATTTAAATTCTCGTTTAGTATTTGATGTAGATAAATGCCTATTAAAACATGCACAGAATAAATTTCATAAGAACTTCTTTTAAAAACACTCTTTTATTTAGTGTGCTAAAAAAAGTAGATTTTTTTTTATTTCAAATTATTTTTCATTTTCTAGTCCTTAATTTTTAGTTCATTATTATAATTATTATAGAATCTTGAAATTAATTTTTTCTCAAATTCACTATCAGGCGGCGCCACTCGTTCAGAATCAAAATTTCATTAAATTAATTCCTGAACTGATAATTAAGTTCTAAAAATATTGAAATACTATACAAAATTTAAAAAATCTAATACCTCCGGAAGAGAGTGAAAATTCTGTTTCAGAATTTCATTTTTACGAAGACGAAACAAGTTAAATAAAAGTGGTTACGTAAAAAGTAAAAAAGTAACACTATTTTCTAGTATATTTATATCCAAGTTTCAAAATCAGTCTAGAGAATTTAATTTTTTCCATATTAACTCCCTTTCAATTTTATTTATCCAAGACATGGATTTAAATATTATTTTCTCAGAATTATTTATGTCATGTTTTATTAGTTTTCTTTTCAGTGATGGCAAGAACAAAAATCAGTGGAGACGATACAATAAAATTCACCCATCTAATCTCCAAAGGTCATTATGCAAGTCGCATCATTACTGGTATCCAAAGTTTTAAAATAATCCAATATTTCTAATAAAACTTTGGAAAGACTTTTTGGCAAAAGCGCAAGTCAAGTACATTTCGATGCAAAAAGATGGGAAAGTGCATTTTTCTGATGATACCCACTTTCAATTCAGACGCTGTGAGGCAGAGGGAATAAAATCTTTATTATGTTCCCTCGGATCAGAAGAAAATGCGCAAAACACCAAAACCCACAATGAAGGAAATCATCAAAAGGCATGATCATTATGAGAGGCAAAGGCATTGATCAGTTGAAAAGATGTGTAAAGAAACCTTTTTGCTCTCAACAGCTATTTCAATATGCATCTCAACCCTAACGCATAGGATCTTTTCACTCGGCATCTGAGGTTCCATTTCTCGCGTAACAAATTGAAAACCCTGACCAACATACACTTACAAAAACTGAATGCAAGCATTTCCTTACCCTTTTCTTCCCCTTTTCTATTTTCAAATACAAGGATTCCATGTTTTTATGACAGGTTATAAAGATCTTTTCCATTTGCATGAGAATTTCTTGAGGAGTGAAAAAAATGGACTATAATGTTGGAGCTTTACTTGAAGGAAATAACGATTTGGATTTTTGGCTAAAACATTACCAAAAATACTATACTTGATTGCAAATTTTGATTTTGGAATTTTATTAAGTGGTGCTTACTAATGGTGCTATATATATATATATATATATATATATATATATATATATATATATATATAATATATATAAACCGGCGGAAGAATACTCCTTTTGGTTCTCTCTTATACTTCCACAAAAGAGCGCGTTATAAGTTCACCTTCTTCGTATAGTCAAGAAAGTCGAGTATGTGTTTGCGCCTCTTTCCTTTGACCGATTGGGGCAAAATTCGATACAGATATACAATGTCAGTGACATGGCTACATGTCAAATTACATTTATCTTGATTATGTTAATGATCACGTTCACGCACACATACGAATACACAGACAACCAGTTGACTGATTTAGTCCAAAATGTTATAAAAATTCTCGTGATAATGCCAATTCTAATCAATCTATTCTATAAAATTTATATGTTCTATCCTATATGTCATTTCTAATCAATTCTTATTAATATAATTCTAGTGATAAAACCATGAGATAAATTTCAAAAATTAGTGCCAAATTTATAAAACCATTTCTGTTGAAATGCGTTTGTAATTCGTTGCCACCAAATTTAAACGATATAACAATGAATCAAACAATTTTAAATTTTTCTATTGATTAACAATGACATATTTGAAATAACTAAACTGTTTTTTTTCATTTCGTCATTGATATGACATTTCACTTCAGACTTGTAGTGTTATTATTTCAGACATTTTACTGCAATTCCTGTGCCTAGCGAGGTTTCTAAGAACGTTTCAACTATATGTATCATTTCGTAATAACCTTAATCAGGTTAGAGTTAAATAACTGCTATATACGGAAACTTGGTTAGAATTAAAATTTAATTGTAATGATTTTTTTAAGAAGAAAAGCGAGTTCTTAAATTCTGGAAAGTGCGTCCTTACTTGCTATAAGGAAAAAAGCCAATCGAAATGTAATCAAATCTTTAATCAGCAATTCAAGTAAATTAAACATAAAAATTTTAAAATTAAAAATTTTGTTTGAAATATATAGATATTTGAAACATCTTTAATATATGCAAATTTTTGTCCAAGATTTACACAGTGCAGAAACAGTTCTTTCACCAACGTTTCGTGAAATCTTTCAAAATATTTCATAGTGTCACTCTTTTATGCTTTATACCAGCTGAATAATATAATGCTGAGAAATGTAAAGCTCCTATTTCAGCCTATAACAAGAAAAGTATAACGCTTCACGACTGGTATTCAGTAAAAGAAGAAGTCTCAATAAGACGACGGGAAATTCCTAACAGTGATTTTAGTTACATTTTTTTACTGTAAAAGATTATTCTATCAAACTGAAATTTCTGTCTAGAAGAATTTTTCTTATTTAATTCTCTGAGCTATGCTAAGCTTTTAGAGGCGTGATTTATTTTTTCATTGTTTTTCACTCATTTTTCGAAGTCTGCAAATCTATTTTAGGTATGCGCTAGCTTAAATTGATGGAGTTAAACTTCTAAATACTTAAAAGTGGAGTGTCATGTACTGATTGTTTTCGGTTGTGAAAAGGGATTAAGCGATGGGTTTATTGCATTCAGCTATCTTTACAAAGCATTCGAAACAAATTGTGATGATTATAATCCAGGTAATAAAGGAAATTTCTCAGAATTAGGACTACTATATAAAGTTCTATGTACTTTTTATATGGAGAACTAGAAAACTAAAATCGGGTAAATCTCTGCTTTCTTGAAATCAGATCAAAGTTCGATTTATTCTCGACGGCAAAATGCTGAACTCATAATACATGGAGTGCACACGGATGAGATCAGAAGAAAGCGTTTTCTAATAATATGTAGATAAATATACTCAGAAATATTTAGGAATTCTTATACCGTATTTAAGACAAGTAATATTTTGTTTGAGTGCCGAAGAATTCATTTATATAGGAGACAAACGTACCAGATTAAAGGTTTAGGCAATATCAATCAATATTCTTCTCTGTCACAGCAAGCGTGCTATAATGATAAACTATTTTTCTTTTACTTAAAATACAGTATCTTACAATTATGTGCTTATTAACACCCATGCATTAACTCAAAAACGTACCTATTATACACCGTGAAATACTTTTTTATAAAACTATTTACGTATGTGCACGCATGCCAAAAATTTGAAGACAAAATTAATTAGAACATGTTTCATTCACCCAGCTAATTCGTCAAACATAACTTTCAAAGTATTGTCTATGGCAAAAAGTTTTTGCGAGTTTGGTAAATTCAAGATTTTGTAATTCAAGAAGTATCATCTGTTCAACTTCAACTCAAGAATAGGATTTCTAGGAATAGAAATCTCGGCACATCCTTTTCTAACGATCTTCTTGATTTACATCATCTAATGTAGAATTTCGCAAACCTATTCTCGAAGGCACAAACTTTTTCTCCTCATAACATTCGATCGTTGCCTTTTTCTCGTTTCATTAGTAAGGCTACTGAATAAATATTCTACTCCATTGCTTTTCATATCGATGTCATCACTCATGTTTCTGAAATAACTGCAAACTATCAGAATTGAACAAGCAACACGCTTTCTGGGAGAAGAAATTTGACAGATAACAACAGCTGAAAAGAAGATTTTGGATGTGAAATAAATTTCAAAATTTTGTAAATCCATAATTTAATTAAATTTTGTCAACAATCGACAATTTTCACTTGCTTTAACAAGAAACTGTGTGGATCTGCAAATTCAGTTTTAGAATTTGTTCTATAACTTGAGTCAAATGGACTGAAAATGTAAACGTATTAATACAGGCTATGGCGTTTAGAATTCTATTGATAATATTTGCAGAGCTATTTTTGACAAAATTCCAAAATCGCTTCTACGGTGTATCTTGGCAAATGAAAAACAAGTCTGACAATAATATTGATTTTACACCCGCTTTTGTGGATCACTGCTTTTACCATAATAAACCGTCACTTTTCTGAGAAATACCATGTCTAAAGAATTAAATATAAATTTTTCAGCGCTCAAGTCGAATGCAACACTGAATCTAGTCAATAATTGAAGAAAAGGGATTGTGAGTGAGGGATGTACCACTAATACGCATAAAAAATCCCTTTCGGCAAGCTGGAAGGAGAAGGTAGATTCCTTTACGTTAATGTTACAAAAGTAATGAAATATTACATATTGTTCAATACAGACATAGCCAATGACTTTGTTGTTTCCACACATTGCAATATTTACGTCGTGATTCTGTTTTCATAACATTTAATTTTTAACTATATCAAGGTTTTATCATTCTACTCAAAAGGTTATGCTATATTTAGCGGTCAGTACATTGTTCAAGTTTTTTTTATATCCCAACATATAATCATTCAACAGGTAGGAGTCATACAGAAATAAACAACCCAGAAGTACAAATATCTCCTAGATAACATTAAGCCAGCGTATCTGAAACAGTAACAAGAAATTGACACGAATGAAGAAAGACTCTAGATTTAAAAAATTAATTTATTTAATCTAGGTTAAAATATAATAGTGCGAGCATTACTTTGCCATATGGTAAAATCAAATGACGTGAAACATTTAAACACTACTAGAGAACTCCCTGGTTACAGAGATAATAGTCACTAAATTCTTAACACATAAGAAGAAAGAAGAATCAAAATTATTAAACATTATGAGTGGCAAATTTAATACGTGAGTTTAAAGCATAGGATATGAATGCAGTCATTTTGAACCGTAAATTTAAATCTACATAGACAGTTAAAAGCAAATACTCAGGCAGAAAACCCCAAAACAATTTTAAAGTTAATGAGATATTTTTCAATATCAATAAGGAAAAAGGGAACTCTTATTTAAATATCTATCTTTTTTGGCTATTTTATATTAAATTTATTAAACAAATCTTGGTGCCGCCATGTTTAATTAAATATAAAATTAAAGTAATCTGTCAACTTAACTATTAAAATTAACTGTCTGATGAATTAAAATTAACTAATTAATTAAAATTAAATATTTCATTAATTGTGACGAAATGTCATTTTGGCTATGTATTTATGTTCCACATCTCCTCCTAAATCACTGGACTGATTTCAGCCAAACTTTGCACGCTTTTTATTTAAGACAAGTCACTCTCAACATTTAAAAGCCCAACAGTTAGTTAAAACTTCAGTTAATTAAAAATTAAGCAAGGCGTTTTTCCGAGATATCTATGGAAAATATTATCTCACGTAACTATTTTTACACCATATTAAATTTCAAAAAATTAGCTTTTCAGTGAGAAAAATTTGATTTCCATACAATTTCTTTCTCTCATTTTAATGTTTTTTTCAAAATTAATTTTATACAGAATCCATAACAATATTCTTTATCGTTGTAGAAAAAGAATAATACGAAGAACTGTTGAACATTAACAGAATTCTGGTCGAATGCTAAAAGAAAAATTTAAAAGTAGACGATTAACAATTTATATCAGGACCAAATATTGATTTGATTTATTTTCATGCTTTAAATTAATGAATAATTAGCTATTTAATTTGTTTCAAACTATTCATTAAAACCTTTCTTTTACTTTAGTAATTTTTAACAAAATTGGAAGTATATTATTATCAATATCACAAATAATAATTTATGGAGAAAATTAGCTCATGTGACGTCACAGTCACATAATAAACGTAGTTGAGCATGTAATCTGACATCAAACTGCACATTATCTGTGTTTTGACGTCAGGTCCTTTTCCTCTCTGCTAGATGCGCAATGGATTCCAATATGAAATCAGCGCTACGCATCGGATGTGTATCATGTGAGCATGAACTGACTCCATTCAACAAGAATCTATATAACTATGTGTACGAGGGTTGGAAATTCAATAGTCGCAATCATATAATTATAGCCAAAACAACATAGGAGCTAGCTTGAAACGTTTATAGGCTTGCGATGTAGTCACTAGCGTTGTGCACAGTTTATTTCCAACAATGGGGAAGTAGCAGAATACCTGAAGCTGCACCAGTTCTATTGATTGTTCGGATTTAGATATCTATCGCTTTAAGAATCTCTGGAACAGTTCGAAAACAACCAGATTGTGTGACAGATTTGTTTACTTGCTGGGGTTGTGAGTTACTCTACCATTGTCCTTACTTCCTAGAATTAATCTCCTATGATTATGATTCGATTCAAAACATAAGGGTACCAATTCGTGCCATTTTCTACCAAACAGCTCTAGAGATTCTTAAAGCGATAGACCGTTTCATTCAAAACCATAAAAAAAACTGGAGCTGTAGAAGATATCTACGATTTCCACATCGCTGAAAACAAGTTGCATCGAAGACTGGGGACTACATAATAGAAATATTATTTTTTCAGGCTCGTATCTATGTTGTATCGGCTTGATATGACTGCCTTACTAAATTTCCAAACCCTTTTATACATAATAAAAACATTGGAATTGTTAAAACTTGTTACCTACAGAGAAATGAATTTTAATGTTTCTTGAATCACGCCAATTGCTTTAACATTTGATTAAATTTTTTCAAATTGGGAAAGCCAAAACACTTTTCAAACGAGTACTTTTCTTGAAGTGAAATCAAAATCTTGCTAATACCGATACCGTATTTGTATTAACCCGAGTCCTATGTTTTCCAGAACATGACTGCGAATTTTCCGAGTTTGGAAATGCACTTCCACAATTCCATGGATCACAACCGCTGGGCGAAGAATGCAGCTTTCTTCTCTCCATCCAGAGTAATTTCTAAGCGCAGTTTCTCTTTACTGCGTTGTATTCAACAATTCAGTTTGTTAGTCATCTCTACGGCTGCTTTGAAATTCAGTTTGCTTTCTTTTCTCCTCTTGCTTTATGAATCCGAGACTTCTTAAGAAATGGTAAGGTATGGAGATGAGATTTGGAACAGCAAAAACTTTATTTACTCAGAGGCATCGGAATTTTCTCGCTATTTTTCATTCTCAAATTTCTTTTTTGATTTTTTTTTTTTGACATAACGAGCCCCACTGGTTCTTGATGAACAGACAGAGATTGAACTTCACACCGAACTTGGCTTTTGGATGAACAAACCTAAACTTGTTTAAATATACCCTTCAATTTTTTTCTTTTATTTTTATGAGGTTTCTGGATGAAAGAAGTAGGCACTATGGCTTTCAAATTTGGTGGAAAAATACACTCATCAAATTTAATTTATGATTAAAATATACTTTGATGCAATAGTAATTAAAAATATAATAGTTATACGATTTATAAAAGATGTTTTATTTTTATATTTCAAATGCTCTCTAATGTCTTTTAAAATTAATGCATTTTCATATCACAATCGGGATATTTGGCAAAGCTTGCTACGATAAATGTTTATATAATTTGGAAGACCAGGATTTTCTATAAGATTATCATTTGAGGGCATTTTGGAACACGCCAAACGAGGGCTCATGCTTCTAAATAAGAATGTATCAACACCAAACAGGCAATAATGTCAATTCACGAGGTGTCGCAGTCACATGAAAACATAATTGTGTATATCATTGTTGCACATTGTAAACATAATTGTGCATATCATTTAACATGCAATTGTAAGTTTTCTCATTCTTTGTTGTCACGTTACGACCTTTTCCTTCTTGAAAAATACGTAATGGACTCCAAAATAAAATTGGTAAGGCATATTTGACATATATCTAGAGAGCAGGGATTGACCTCATTACCAAAGCGAAAGAAAGGCCAGGAATTATTTTAGGAAAGGTTAAAGTACAATGGGATAAAAATTACTACTTGGAAGTCCAGATGCGAACCTACTGTACTACGACGAGAATCCTCACCGGGTAAAAATTCCGTTACTATGGCAGCACCTGTACGTCAGCTGTTTAAGTAAAAAGGCAAAGTTCATAGACAATTTAGATAGAAGAAATCCCTCTAGATTATAAGCTTTCATTGAAGGATGGAAGGTTCAAATCTTATGTGCCATATTCTGGCTAAAAACATGTTTCTGAGTCGTGATTGGAGCTCTAAACTACTCATGATCTGAAACGATAAACCATGGTGAATTCTTGGTATAACTGCACTTCCTTTATGAGTTGTATGCTTGGAACTCTTTGTAAATCGTAAAGGAATGCTAGAAAGGCCGAGTAAGTAGGTATTCGAAATTTTTGTAAACATTATTCGTTACATCCAACACTATGGGACATTTTCCACTTCATGCTGAATTCCAAAACATGCTGGAACAAGTCTGAAAGATGTACCTTATTCTTTCATTTTGTCATAAGTCACTTGTGGTAGTTTATGGATTGGCTATGAACAAGGTCCTTGGATATGAAATACTTAGATTATTAGGAAAATATAATATTTATTGGTTTTATTTAGTTACATTAACGCCCTATTTTGAAACAACATTAGGGCTATATTGGGACGGGCCGGAAAAGTGGCCAGATTATGAGACCTGAGTCGGCACTCCCCTATCCAAACTTCTGGACTACATCAGTGGGCGAACGTTTGATCCTCGACTCCAGATTCAACGTGCACCAGGCCATTATACTAGTTCAAACAATTTTATGAATCGGGTTTTGAACCTGTAGCCCTCTGGTCCCGAGGCCGAAACCTTACCACCACTCTACACGTGTTAGTAAAATTCTAAAAGTGGATTTATAAGAATAAATTAATTTCAAGAGAAGATGTATACCTTTATTATTCGCAATAGGTATCAAGGAAACATGTTCAAAGAACAGGATAAAAAATATTAGATGCTAACATTGATTCACATATTGAGAAAGAATCGGAAGCTGAGCAGCATGGGAACCAAGAAATTAGGTATATTAAGATTATAATTATTCCATTAGAGAAATTTAAAATACTCTGCTTGAACTGAAACTCATAAAGCACAGGAAATTATATGGAAGAACTAAATAGCCAGAGAAGACTTATTGAATATATCTTAATAATTCATCAAAATATAAAGAGTAAAATCAAATAAAATGCAATTAAGAATTCAAACAAATTCAAAAATCTCTGTTAAGAGTCTAAAATATTTTTCTCTGTAATTCTTTTTGTTCTACATTCTTTATCTTAATAATATAAATCTATTTGTATCTTAAAGAAAAAGGCATTTTTTTCTTTCTTTTGACAAAAGCTAAAAAGAAAAAACTGTCATTATTGAGATGCAACATTCGCATAATTACACATTTTTCTTTATTTTTAAACATAAGAAGTTTTAATTTCTCATCCATGACTTTTTGTGCTGTTGTGAATTATTTTGATTTCTATTAAAATAGAAAATGATAGGAAAAAATTATTGATGAAAAGCTTAAAACGTGTCTGGTTTGTATACAGGAATACTTTTAGTGTGTAAAATGGATGCATATAATTATTTGTTAAACTTTAAAATATTTTGTTTACTTAAGCTTGTTTCCCTTCGTTAGCTAATTATTCGTCGCCTATCGAATATTTTCCTTAAAGTTTCACAGGAGCCTTTTTCTTTCTTCTTAAAATGTTGCGAAGGTTTTTAGAATATCAGTAATTTTCTTGTTATTTATGGGAATTTTATCACAATGAGCTGGTTGAGCAAATAAAAAAGATAAGTAAGAAGCAGTTTTTTCTTCGCGCGAAAGTGTTTCTACCACGAACATGCGTGAATGGAGGCACTTTCACAAGAGCAGTATCTCTGTTAATAATAAAATGTATCATAAAAGATCTTCTTCTTAAAGCTTTCTTTGTTCTCTTTTCGTTTGTTTCTGCGGCAGCTTTTGTCAAAAGTGCGAAATCTTTAAAAATATTTATACCACTACTACTTGAAATCTAATTTTTTTACAGTAACTTGAATCAATGGAAACTGGTTCTTTTAACTGAATTTTTCCCATGAGCATGCAGAAAATTTTCTTGGGAAACTTCCAAAATTTTTTTGCCCTTTTGTTCGTTCAAGCAAAATTTTGAGATGCTGACTGAACAATATGCAAGATTAATTAAAATTTTGTTTACAGCTTTTCTAATTATCTTTTCATAAGATTACTTTTCTGAAAGTTCTAATTATTAATTAGTATTTTAAACAAAAGCATCAAATTGTTAATCATCTAGATTCAATTTTCTTTCATAATAAAGGAAAATAATTTATGTGATTGCTTAACATTAGAAACCCTTCACAAAGACAAGTATTTGAAGTTTGAAATCTTGTCACTTAGGGATTAATCATTTAATTCACATAAGAAAATATAACTGGAGCCATGATTTCTTGATGAATAATTTGGCTAAGCAAATGGATTCTTCCTCTGTCATAATATTAAGAATTTTCAAGCAACATATTAATGAGTTATATAGTTAGTTAGAACGTTTTTAATTTGAATTTTTTTCTGATTCTATGATTTTTTTTATTCACGTAATGTTAAGATATCGTCCATAATTAGAACTTTTTTTGGTTAGTTCAAAGTCAGAGAAAAATAGTTTTATCTTCTGAATTGTTTTCATTACTTTAATACTTCTCCATCTTGTGTTCTAAGTGAACACATGTGAATAATTTTTTAAGGGCTTTGAATTAACTCGAGATTTTTCTGCTGGAAAACGCATTCAATCAAAAAAGCAATAAAATTTTTCTCTTTTTAAAAAAGAGTTTGAACACGTTAATTGTGAATTTTACTGTTATTTTTGAAGTTCCTTTGTACAATCTTTGCATATAATGTGCTTTATGATTTTTATTTATTATTTTTATAATACAAAATTAAAATCACTTACATATTTTTGAAATTATTATTTTTAAAATTATTATCGTTTTTAATCATAATTTCTAATACTTTATTTATTAAAATTACTAATTATTGATTATTTATTAATTATATATTACTTTTATAAAACTGTAAAATATTAAAAATAAACCAGGGCTCTTATTTATGTTTAAAAAGTATCGTCTTCTCTTTCTGTATATAATTCTAGACCCAGTTTTTATTTTGTATAAATTGAATTTTTATTGTTGTCGAGTCAGCTTCGAATTTGCCAATTTCCACTGTAATTAAAAATACTTCCCTAAATTGTTTCCCCATTTGCATAAAAACTTGTATAAAAACATAAAGAGTATTTCAGTTTAAAGTATACTAAAGTGCATTTATATTAGTTCAAATATTTCCTCACTTTGTTTCGATTACTTAACTATCAGAATTATTACAAGGAATTAAAAATAGATGTATTCCATTAAAATAACTAGATTTTATTGACTGGAACTTTTTTTGCATTTTCTGAACTATTTTATTGAATTATTAATTTGTGATAGTGTTTTTGTTCAATAAGACTATGCTTTTAGTTTTATAGGAGTTTTTTTCACTTAAATAAATCAAGACGGTATTTCCTATTGAAGCTTAGAAATTCAAGACAATTTTATTCTAATAAACCTTAGAAAATTCAATTTTTTGTGTTTATAAATTTAATGGGAAACTCGACCTGAAAATAGATAGATTAAAAATGTCGACGACCGTTTGATCAATAAACATTTTTACTCTATGTTTACATGATGGACAATAAAAAGTTTTGGTGCATGAATAAATATGAACTATATTTAATTCATAAAATAATATTAGTGAGTGGTTTTCTTTGTAATTGTTTCATTTTATTTCATTTCATTGCCTGGATAAAAGTAACTATATTAATGATATGAGGAGATGTAGGAAGTTGTGTGGAGAAAGAAACATATTTGAGAATTCATAAAGGAAGTAATTGATAAAAACTTTTACAAAGACTTGCTATTTAAAAATTTGAGAAAGATCTTATATTTCTGATATGACGAGTCTTCAATAATTGTTTAATTAAACACTTTGGCAATTTTTAATAGAAAGAAAGGAAATATTTTGGAATATACATCCAAATAAATTCAGGTAGATGCATTCAAGTTAAGCGTGAAATGATAAAATATTATATTAGATTTCGTTTTGATACTTTTTAAAATAAAAATAACTTTTCACATTTGCAGAGATTATGAAAATAAATTAATAATATTAAACACATTGATTTATAGAATTAAGCAAAATATCAGAAGTAGAATAAACTAAACAAATTTATTGAATTAGACAAAATGAAGCTTTCTTTTTAAATTTTATATAATAAAAATATGTGTATCTTTAAATTCTTTAAATTTAATGAATATTTTTGTAAATCTGATTTTTTATTTACTTTAAAATTAGAAACAAACGAAATTAAATTTAACTATGTTTTCTCTGCTCTATGCGAACTTTATGTACTGAAGAATTTAATTTTTCTATCAAACTGCAAATAACGTTTTAAATAGCGGAACTTATTTTATACACAGTCGTTTCAGTTGGGCAGAATCAATAAAAATAACAAATAGTTCGCTGTAACGGTAAGTGCAGGAATTGAATTTTGGAACAGCTTTAATGATCACGAATTCAAACGTAATAGAACTTCTGTTCTAAGAGAATTTCAATATCGATTTCCGAGTGTTAGGCATCCAATGTAAAGACTAATTGAAAGATTAGTCTACTATTTGCAGTCCATTGATTCCTCGTCCGAGATACTACCCCAAGCAACAATTTTCATGGGATTAATGTATTAGCGCACTTACAAGCACACTAACGGCAGCTTTGGGGAATCAGTTTTGAAGTGGATATCTCATTCACTGAAACCGAAAGAGCAGTTAACAAGCATGCAGTTTTCTAAAAGTGGGAGCAGTCTCTGACTTGAATAAATGAATCGTGACTTGTTGGTTTCATTAGAAAACATATGACAAGACTACAACTGAGAAAATTTTTAACTCTTCGACATGCTCTGATATTATTTGAATTCGTGAATACATTTAAATGTTAGTATATAACATACATTTTTTTAGCGATTTTAATGTATAAGGATAGCTTTACGCAATTTCTCAAATATTTCTACTTCTACCTTCCGGAACTTCTTAAATATTTTCTAAATATAAATGTTCTGTGCCATTTACTGCAACAAGCAAAGAGTATCATGTAACCGACTATTCAAAAGATGTTTTAACCAGTTCAAATACGTATAGCGCATGCACGAAACTCTTGATTACACCCAGATAGCAATTTTAGTTTGCAGCAGTCTTGCTCTGCAAGTCTGCAGCAAGTTTGACACAGCAAGACCGCAAGTTCAAAACAAGTTTTCAGAAGCGCCGAAGTCACCATCCGGGGAAGTTTCAGCAAGCTTGACACATCAAATTCATTGCAAACGAGTACGCATACGAACCTCGGAAATCTCGGTTACTAACCTGTCGCCTTAACCACTAGACCAGCGACTCCTCACTCTGTCACGATAACGAGGATTACTATACACAAGCTACAAGATATCTTCACTTGTCTTCTTGATTTAATAATTTTTTTATATATTTGAGAATATGATTTCAAGTCAAAGAGAGAGCGATTTTCGCTAATAAATATGTTTTGCTGGTGGAATAAATTATAAAATTAGGGTTCAAAAGTAATTACTTTTAAAAATATGGGGCACAAAGTAAGTTATTATTTTTCCGCAAACATTGAGTGTTTCTTGGGTTTAATTTTAATTTTGCTTGTGAACGTTATAATTTCAACATTAAAAAAAAGCGATATAGTTTTCTTTAAAGTGCGAGTTCTATATTTAGGAAAAGTTGTGATTGAGAATTTTTCAAAAGTAATATTTTTTTATAAAAAACCTTAGTTAGTTTTTTCCAAATTATCATTGATTTATTGAATTAATAAATAGAAGGACAGTCTGGGAGATATTATTCAAAATCGAATGTTTTTTAAAATAGAGACAAAGAATCAAAACCAGGTATATATACAACTGTATCCAGGTCGTGATGTGTAAGTGTGCCGTATCAACTTTGCAGCAAACTTGTTTTGCAGTATTGGCGTATAAGTGTGTCGTATCAACTTCACAGCAAACTTGTTTTGAAAGTGGGTTGGTCGATTATGCTGTGTTACTTTGCAAGAATTTCGCTGCAAACTTGCCACGTCAAGTTTGTTATGACAAGGTAATACCCAGAAAAATCACACTTGCTGCAAATGTACATGCTGTCTGGGCAGGCACTCAAAGCTGCCCGTCGTCAGCCCGTGGATGCTCCATCGCGATAAGGCGCCTGTTCGCAGGTTCCTTCTGGTGTCAAATTACCTGTCAGAACATCACAACCAGCGTACTTCCCTAATCTTTCTCCATTCAACTCTTACCTAGGATGAAGAATTTGTTTAAGGGACAGCAATTCTCAAGTTCCGAAGAAGTGCAGCGACGAAGGCACTAGAGGATGTGGTAAAATGAGGCTTGTAATGTATCTGCATTTACATCTCTAATATCAACGATAGCAAAATGTATAGTTGCATAGAGTAGTTGGTTCGAAGGAAACACCAAATAAACAGGTTCTATCTGTATTCATTTTTTTTGGTTATAATATAAATTCTGGGATTTTTGAATGTAGTAGTTTATCTATTAAACGTCAGAGATCCTACATACTGTTTTATATACACTGTAAAAAATAATATTTGTTTGACATTTAAATTCTGGAACTATTGGTATTAACCATAGACTATGTATGATTCATATATCATGACTCTTATTTTTGACTTTAAATCAAAATTTACACAGTTCTTATATAAGTATTAAATTCTGACTCATAAATAAGCTTGTTTTCCCATCGAACGGCGCATTTTTGAGGCAGAAAACTGCAATTTTATTAATTATATTTTAGCCTGTTTTCGTGTTTCGCATTCTGTTTCCAAATGAGTCAAGGGATGGTTTTATTTGCGAAGCAATTTATAGAATATAAACAAAGAAGGTGCCGTTTTGAAAAATATTTCTTCATCTATTAGGTTCATTCTTTAGTAGCCAACGGTTTATGTATTTGATTTTGACAATACATTGTTATTAGTTACATAAATGAATAACCTACTTGTGTTTGTAAAATATACATCCTAATTTTACTCTGTCCCCTGGTTAAGCTATCAACCAATATTTTCAAAAACGAGTAGACAGATATGCTCTTTAGCAACTATCTGCTCTCTCTGGTTTGGCTGAGGGAGTTTTTCCTTCAAGTGAAACACAAATGTGGGCCATTTCCACTTGAATGTCATAAAGGAAGGCAACCTACACCTATGTATGGGAACTGAGCCAGACTTCTACCTTAGGTGTTGTCTAGATGCTCCGGGTTGCTTTGACTAGCAGAAGATGCCACATTTCCCTTTTATCATGAGCCTTTGACTCATGGACTTGGCAAGATATGGTAAAACAAGTGGGATTAGGAACACTAAACACTGATTCATACCTTTAAAGTATTTTTCTTTATTTCTTACACTGATATAAATAGAAATATAAAAATAGTTTTTTAAAATGAAAATTCGTGTAGTGTACGATTCAACTAAGTGTCAATGATTATTTTATAAGAGCTCTTACTTTTACAACTTTCAAATCATCTAAAGAGATATGCAACTTCTGAAAAAAATTACTTCTATTTGATAAATAATCATTGTTTATAGCCTTTGCTCACTGAATATCCAGAAAAGATGATTCTTGAAATAAGTGGTGATAACATTATGTTAAGTATATATTTTGAATTTGCATATAAATAAGATTAAGCAAAGGCTGGAAAAAAATGTCTTCCTCTCCACCTCTAGAGATATGACTTGCTGTTTCCCTTCTATTTTGGTTTTTATCAAAAATTTTCAATTTTTGTTATGGGTTTGGTCCCGTAACATAATTTGCAATTCTTGCGCCATTAAATCATAGAAATTAACCAACCTCTCTAGAGACACTTCAAATAGAAGTAAATAGTTCTGACTGAGTCTTAAATTTAATGAAAACAGAATTATAAGAAGACTAAGAAATTTTACATTGAAGTAGAACGAAATTTAAATTCTGAGTGCTTCCGGAAAAGGCCGCTAAAATACCACCTATCTTCTCGTACTCACGTTGGAAGTACCACAATGTTATGAGGTGAAACTAAATATTTATAACCCACGCTAATAGAAATTCACAACTAAATATTACCACAGACGCGGCGAGTTTTCATTTTTATTCAAAAATTTTCTTCTTAAATTTACATTTATGTTTTGCAGATGGAAAAAGCGAATTCAAAATATAGCTGCAGCCTTTCGTTTTCATTATGTATTTCAGTCTCATGAGAATTTCATGTGATTCTAATTGAAAGAATTGCAGAACTTTTAAGTAAAAGAGGCCGTTTTGCTCTAAACGAAAAAGGAGAATTATTTGTTCAGCAGTCGGGAAAAGCTTAAAAATGTAGAAAAGAACATTTGCAGTGAACAATCTGTTTCTTTCAGCAACTGGTACTTTCAAGTTTGTAAGCACGCATGGTCGTTTTTTTAACAACTCTTGGCACGCTATTGCATCGCGCGTGCAGGGCTTTAACCATCTTCCTTATTAGAAGGAAGTACCAACAATAAAGGCCATATGGGGCTTAGAAATATCAGATGCTTCCCAGATATAGAAGATAACCGCTTACCAACGTGGTAGAATAAGAGAAAGCAATTGTTATCAAAATCAACTGTTGCGCATTTTTTTGGATCTGTTGAAGTGGCAGTGCTATAATTTGGATAGTTTTGAAGAAGGCTGAGATCTTTTTTGAAACCGAAAGCTGGTATATTTTGGATAGCTGGTTATGTATCTTTCTTCAGAATGGGAATTTTTATTTTCGATTTCAGACAACGCCAACTGAATGAAAAATATATTTTTGACTTCGGCCCTTTCTTTTCGAGAGCTTCACAAACAGAAAACAAAATATATGGAATATTTTACAATAAATGTGTATAAATGTGCCAAATTGGATCTGGCTTCTGAAAGAATCAAAGTTCTTCTGAAATGTATTCATACATTCGCAAGAACAATAAATTCAATAATAAAGATTTCTACAGTGTTTTTGGGTCTTTAAGAAGAGTATTTAAAAATATACGCAAGTAAAATCATGCAACTTATTCGAAGCTAAACTCACTTCTTGATAACATTTTAAAAATGTTTTGGGAGTGCAGTTTGACTAAATAATAAATGCAAATATAATTTGGAGCAGTTAATTTGTGATTTTTACATAAATGAATAATTATTATTCTGCAAAAGGTTTTGAAAATTAAATATTCTTCCTCTGTAAGGAATACTGATGACAAATAAGGTTCTTACTCACATAGGTAGCAAAGGTATTTCTCAAATAGGTAGCAGAGGTTCTTTCTCAAATAATGTGAGTAGTATGACTGAACTTTGATTTGAACTGTGACTGAATACTAGAAAAATATTGTGGTCTAAACTTTGCTATTTAAAAATCTTAAAAATTGTTTCATGAGTATATTCTCACACTGATATTTGAAATGTTCCTTAGGTGGATCAGTTATATGCATCTCGTATTTCTGACAAAATTTCAGAATTACGGCATATGAAATGGTACATAGATCTGACAAATCAATCGAATCGCATTAATGAACAATCGATTACATACTTTGATACATTTATTTTATATTGTCATCTTTGAAGCACAGTAGAAGGTCTGCTTACAATAACAGGAATTAAGATTAAGTCTTATAAATCAAAGGTATTCTTTGATATATTCTGATCATTGACTTACAAATCATACATGAATGTCGTTAATATATATCTGCTTTGGTTTCAGAGATGCAATATACTAATGCATTCAGCAAAGAGATTGCATGGTTTAAAAAGTGTTCGTATGGTTTCAAGTTAGGAAGCTCATCAAGGCAGAACAACGCATAATGGATAATTTCAATTAGTAAAAGTTAAATATAAAAAAGTGTTGTCAATTGAATTTCGTTGCTAACTGTAGGAATTATACAATGTGAGATAAAGCGATTAAACTGTGCTATCTTTTATCTCAAAACTCTACCGCTAACTTTATATTAAATGCCGAAACATATAAATGCTTTATAGATTTGCAAGTACCACTTGCCTTTTACAATATTTCTTAACGCTTTGCTAGTGTTGAAAATGCTGCTAAACTGTCTGAAGACTATTCTGGCTTTAACGATACCTCTTCTGAAACTTGTCTAACGGTGGAAGTATATTCTCCTTTGTTGAATTAGCTTTTTTAGATTTAGACTCTAATCTTGCTATATAGGATGTGCGCTTAATTGCGTTTAAGCAAATCTAATATGTTTGATGTTTTGCAATAGCTTGTTGTTGCAAAGGCTTTTTCAATGAATAATAAAGACTTAGTGGAAATCCTTTTATTTAACAGTAAACATATCTATATATAAAAGTAATAAATTAATTTTATGTGTGAAAATTGTGCAGTAGCCTGGTTTACTGTATCTACTTTTGCAACATATTGTCAGATGTAGTAGTAGTTGACAAGATTATTAAAAATAAAAATAAAATGGATATATATATACTGCAGAAGAAACATTTTCATCTATACATACTGAGTTTACATTTATAAATGTTAGATAAACGGTTAGATGAAACTGAATAATTCAGATTTGCATTTGATTCCTTTAGTCGAGAATTTTCTTTTCATGAAACATGCAGAAATTCACTCATATTGTAACTTTAAAAATATATCTTTACATTGGTCACATATCAAACTTCTTATGCACGTTTGATTAACATTCGACCAGCCTTGATGGGTCAAGGTAGAAACAGTTCTGATATAAGGGATGGGTATGATCAGAAATGCTCCAGGTGCGC
>BGPR01000162.1:742064-758692 GCA_013235015.1 Araneus ventricosus | reverse complement strand
AAAATCATTTTTTCCATTTGAATTCAAGGAATCTAAGAAAGGAAAAAAGACTTAGTGCTTAGAAGATTGAGTTGCGTTAGAACAATCTCTTTGAGTTCAGTGTTTTAACGAAAAGAAATCATTTTTTTCCATGACATGCTTTATGAAACGTTTGGGAGAATTCCATTTAATCCATTGTATCCATCCCTAATCATGAAATAACGTTGTATATATCTGTTTAACTGACTGGAAAATTTTAAAGAAGCCATCCTTTTTATTTATTTCAATGTTTGCCAGGCATTTGAAAAATAAGTAATTATTCTTCACATTTTCTTATTTGTAACCCTTTCAAGAGAAAGAATTGAATTTAGAAATAGGATGTTGAATTTGCAGGCAATTTTAGTTTGGACAAAATTTTACATGGGATATTACAATCCCACAATATGATGAAAATGGTTTAGACTGATAAACGTTCTACTCGATTTAACTTGTTGAAGATGAGCAGAAAAATATTTCTTTGACGAGAAACAATAAAAGAAAATGGAACTATCCATTTTCCCACTAAATTCATATGGCTCCGAGCCAAATCATAAGAATGCATTTGAAGTTTGTCAGAGTACAATAGGAAGAGAAAATAATCAAAAGTTATTTCCTTTTTATTTTTAAAGTGTTTCCTTCGTAAATATTATCGTTCTAATATCGAGAAAAACGTTTTCTATTGTAAAGAATATAAGGTTCATTATAAGTATTAATTTAATTATTTTTGCAAACAAACCTGTCTGCTTTATAGAAAGAAGCTATTAGACATAAAAGCTTTAAAATTTTTATCTCTCCCTTTTCCCCCTCCGCCAAAAAAAAATGCTTTTATTGTCACCGACATCCCAAGGTTAATTTATACCAACCATGACTGGTAGAAAGTTACTTCCTTGTTATTTATAAATTTTTTCCTTCCTAAATATTATCGTTCTAAAATCGAGACAAACGTTTTCTATTGTAAAGACTTCAAAGTTCAGTGCAAGTATTAATTTAATTATTTTTGTAAATAAGCCTATCTTTTTTAAGGAAAGAAGAAATTATTATATTTAAAAGTTTTAAAATTTCATTTCCATCCTTAAAATGCCGTTTCCCTTGTTATTTACATGCCAGGGATAGTTTAAACGAAACATGGCTGGCAGAAAGCTATTTCTTTTTGATTTTTAATTCTTTTCTTCGTAAATCCTATCTTTCTAATATCAAGAAAGATATTTACCATTACAAAGGATATATAGTCCATTGTAAGTATTAATTTAATTGTTTTTAAATAAACCTTCTTTTTTAAGGAAAAGAGAAAATATCAGATTTAAAATTTCATTTCCACCCTTAAAATTGTGTTTCCCTTCCTATTAACATGCCAGGGATAACTTAAATTAAACATGGCTGGCAGAAAGTTATTTCTTTTAGATTTTTTAATTCTTTCCTTCCTGAATAATTATCTTTCTAATATAGGGAAAATATTTCCAGTTAAAAATGATATATGGATCATTTTAAGTATCAATTTAATTAATTTTGTAAATAAATCTGGCTTTTTCAAGGAAAGAAGAAACTATTAGACTTAAAAGTTTTACATTTTTATTTCCGCATTAAAAATACTGTTTCTCTTGTTACCAACATGCCAAGGATAGCTCATACCAACCATCGCTGGTAGAAAAAAGTACGATTTCTTTTGCTAGAGGATTGGGATTGATATAAAACCTTGAAAAAAGAGAATGTCAACTTCTTTGTCAATCGATTAGACTAAATAGACCTCACAGTGAAGAGTTTGTCCCAGCTTTCAATCGAGTAGTATACATTTCTCAATAAAGTTGCTATTCCGACTGCGGCAGTGTAAAATGTTTTTGCTCTAGTTACTTCCACGGAAAGAAATTTCGAAGCTACATTACGAGACAATAAGAAAAGGAGAAAGGAACGAGGAAATCTTTTTAGAATTCGATCCGATGCAATTTCTTGCTCTTTCGAACTTTTTTTCCGTCTTCTCTATGAGTGAAAAAATACTTGTTAAAAGATGCTGCCAAGAAAACAAAATATTTGAGGTGCTGCTTTTAATATATCTAGATTTACGCTAAAAAACTGATTAATATTTTCAGCGCTGGAAATTTCTCGGTTTCTGTCCAGTTCAGGATCAGTTTTGTCAGTTCTCATTGCTAAAGATATTTGATATCATTTTTTCACTGGTGACCTCTTTATGGGCAGAAAAAACACAGTGGAACCTCGTTTAACGAACATAATCTGTTACAGAAGCTTACACGTAAAGCGAAACAATTTTTACCATATCAATCTATGTAAAATACGATAATGCGTCCCATGCAGAAAAGAATTCTCAAAAATTTTTATGTGTAGCGTTAATTCGAAAAAAATTATAGATAAGATTGTTAAGGAGTGTGAATCATCTTCATCTTTTCTTCTATAGCAGAATGAACCAATATGGAATGCGGATACGATTTGCAGAGAACAAAATAAAAAACATAAGTTTATTATTTATGATGCATGCTATAATTTGCAGAATTGAGTTCAATGCTTCCTTTGGAAATTTTGCGAATTTTTCGGAGTGTTTTAATAGAGTTGTTGAATTTTTATATGAATTATGATACATACCTAAGTCTTTTTTATCAGGAAGCTGTCTAAAGACATTTGCTCTTGCCAACGCTTCAAAGTTTGACGAAAATGCGACACAGCATTATCATCAAATAAATATGTAGCGCGCATAGCTACTGCCATATTAGTAGGTTGATGCTTCTCAATGTACGATGCAACAGTTTCCCATGCTTTCAGCATTTCTCTTATTGCGCTAGAAGATTGTTGCTTTGCTAGGAGGTAACCCTCCACCTAGGACAAACTCTCCTTCATAACTTCTTGCTGTAAAACACAATGCAACTCCATAAGCTCCTCGGTGCTCAGTTCTTGGTTGTGCTCATCCATAAACTCATCGATATCATTGCTATTCAGCTCCAGGCCTCTAGAATTGGCCAAAGACGCAATCTCGTTGACTATAGGCTCCACAGGGTATTGTCTCAGACTCCTCAATGTCACATTCGACAACACTGTCCGACCAAAACTTCTTCCAAGCAGAAGTGAGGGTTCTCTTGGTAACCCCTTCCTATGCATTTTTGATCATTTTGAGACAGGAAACCATGTTGAAGTGATATTTCTAATATTGTCTGAGAGTAATGTCGGTCCTTAGACACCGTGTATGATAAGAGCCCCAAACTAGACATCATGTTGACAAAAACACCAAATTAGACATCATGTTTGATAAGAATTAAAGCAAAATAAAAGCTCCCTGGATATAAAAGCAGGCGCAAAAATCGGGAATTCCTCTTCTCATCACTCGTTATTCGAAACGTTGCTCGTTAAGCGATTCATCTTTTTACATTTTACTTTGCCTGCTGTGCAAGTTACTCGTTATGCGAGGTTCAGCTGCATTCGCGATCTAAATGTTGGAAAATAAATAAGAAAACAGAGACATAATTTACTATTTTTAAAAAATTCAATTAAAAGTAATTCATTATCATGTTTTATAAAACATTTTAAGTCGGGATGTTTGAAAAATCTGAAAGATGAAGGTCAAGTGAGGTTTTCGTGACTCAGAGTCACAATCCATAGCTTAGTTTGAACAACATCAATAACTTAATGTGGCTATTAAAGGTATTCTCGCATCAACTGCCAATAAATCAAAGTTAAAAGTAGATCATTTCTCATTTTAAAAAATATTTTGCCAAGAACACATGACACTCAAAGTATTTGTTTTTAAATTGTTGAGAAGTTTCTGTTAAGGTGTAGAATGAAATGCTTCCTATTTTAAGAAAAAATCTGCGGAGTTTTCTTTCCTTAACTTTCCTGTAACCTTACACAACATGGCGTTTTTTGTGTTTAGCTTCAAAATATAGTGAAATATATTAATCTTAGACTTCGTTCCGTTGACCGATTGGGACCAGAATTCAACCAAATTTTATTCAACTAGATCATTGAATATTCGAGCTATCTTACTCAAACAGATAAACTGCTTACCCTTTAATGATTTTTGTCCAAAATTAAATGATAATTAGATCTGTAATTTTGATGTAAAGATCTTATACTAAAATTTCTTTTTCGCTTCGTTAAAAACTTGTTTCCTTTCTTAATTATCTTGTTCTCATGCACACGAATAGACAGATTGTTATTTGACCACTATTTTCATGAATTTTGCCCAGAACTGATACATGTGTGTAATGCTGGTGATAAAACCCAATACCAGATTTCATCCATCTACTCGGTTGTGTTTTGGAGTTATAGCCCTCACATAAGCACGGACGGAAGTACAGACATACAGACTTCCTTTCGAAGGATTTCGTCCAAAATTTGACAGAGATTTGCAATAATTGTGTTAGGACAAATACCAAAGTTCATTCATCTAGCTCGTTTCGTTTTTTTGAGTTATCGTGATAACTGACAGACAGTCGGACATAGTTTCAACAACATTTCTTCTTCTGAGTTAGGGTGGTTTAAAACGTGGAGATTCATGAAATGAAGTCGGAATTTTTAACCCATAGAATGCCACGGCTTTCGTATACGATTGACATTAATATTTCCGCACAGGTAAACCGGTAATTCATTAAATGTCAAGACATTCATATTTGAATGACACTAATATTTTGTACTTAATATAATATTAATTAGTAAATTCTTTTTGATTACTTAAAAAAACATTTGCTCCCCAGGAATATTTTACTCACCAGACCTTGGTATTCAATGCATTAATGGTTACAATACTTTCTTCATGTTCCAGAAAATAAAGGGAGGATGCATATTAATAAAATACTAGCTGCGTGACCCGGCATGGCCCGGGCTATCTCTAATAATGCGTCCTTCCCTGGCGGAGAGAAAAAGTGAGGTCACGTGGCACATGCGCAACATTCTCTTCTAAATAAATAAGGAGAAAACAGCGGTTTAAATATTCCGTTTGCGTAAACGAGTCGAAATCGACTTATTTTAAAAAAATCTAAAAAAAAATCGTTATGTTGTAAAATTCTGATTCCGGAATTATTTTTTGTCTGACTTTAGTACGGAGGGAAAGAAATAACCTGACGTTGCTCGGGATACATATTTTTTCATATGCCCGCCTTCAGTTTATATACGCATGAAGCAAGATGCACTGCATATATGAAATCTCAAAGTTAAACCTCGCGGAAAACAACATTTTGAGTAAAAACCCTATTTGGGCGATCTAAATTTTCCCTGTTTCTTTGTATCAATTACCAACACCTGCACACAACGTCATCCATATTGCATTGTTGCATTGTTGAGAAATCCATATTGCATTGTTGCAGCTTTCAACAATGAAACAGAAACACGCAATTAAATATTTGTTTAAACAATGAAACCGGTTTGAATTGTGCTGCAACAGTCAAAAGTATTGTTGAAAATTAATTTTTAATTAATATCTTTTCTAATAATTATAATTTCGGAATTTAAATGGTCAAAATGGATTCTTTGGACTATTCCCCATCTTTTGGTACTTTCGGCGCGCTTTTCCGTTCAGCGGTTCGTGACAAGATAGCCTTACGTACAAACATACATACAGTCGAATTTTAATAGCGTAGATTTGCTAAAATACTTTAAATAAAAGCCAAGAATCCGTTTTAGCCTATTATTTTTTTATTACCACCATTAAAGTAAATAGTAGTAATTGGTAATTCGATCTACCTCTACGGTCGTACAGACATCTAGTAGCAGTTCTGAAGAACGTCAGTTTAGGCGATATTCGTCCGCATAATTGAAATTCAAAGCACAACATATCGATAGAAGGTATGCTGCTTCACAAAATATATGTTAAAACTAACCAATCTTCGAAAATTCTAAAGTTATCAGTCAATATTCACTCTCATATAAACAATTTCTTAATTAATAATTAAACAGCATTAAAATATAATAATAATAATAAAGAAGATAAATCAAAACATGACGCTGGAAAACATCAGTACATTACAATAAAGTTCTTAAACATACAAAAACAGTTGCAGCCAGTACGCAGGGACGAGTATTCAAAACAAAGTGCAAGAATGGAGCAAAAATAATATCATACATGAAATATACACATACTCATGTTCAGAGCTTATTCGACTTTATCTTTCAGACACTTTGTATATTAGATACAAGTAAGCAAAGTTCTTCAATATAATTTTTATGCACGAATTAATGACTTACATCACAAGAATAAAAAAGAGAAAGTTTTCAATTTTTATATTTCGATTTCGTTTATTTCTGCAAAATAGCAATATTTTAATGCATCAAAGTTACTGTAAATATTGATGAAGATGTTTTTGAACTTTAAAAACGAAAATAAATAAGCAAATTTCCGATAAGAAAGACGGAATTAAAATTAATGAAATCTTTTTGTGACTCGTTCAGTCTCCTCTTTCAGTTAATTACCCATACAGACAGAATTTTTCCCAAGCAGTAATTTCGTACGCTTGCAGGTAAAGCTAGAAAAACTTTAAACTCTGATTCAATTAATTGCTGATTTTTGTTTCAGCAAGGTATAACAAAAATAACATACAGAATAATTAAAAATGGACTAATTAGCGTTTTGAAATAAAAAATAAATGAATTTTTTTTGAAATACTTAGTGTAGAAATATACTAGTTTCATTAAAGTTGTATTAAAATTTCTGCGTCAGACCACAAAAAATATAAAAAAGCATCTTTTCTAATTTGCTAATGTAAATAATCCAAATCTCAAAATGACGACTAGTTTAATAATAATATTAGTAAATAAAGAGGATAATACACTAAAAAATCATTATAATGAACAATGTAGGAATGTAACATAATTTATACTATACAATTGTTAAACATTATAAATTAATTCATATTGAATTACAGTATAAATACATGAAAATTACTGTGAAGTAATACATATATGCAACTCTATAAAATAATTTAAATACGTATAGAAAAGATGTTTAATGTCATTCATATAAGACAAGTTTTACACTTATTTTATTGGAGGCTTCATTTCGCAGACAAAAATACTCTGCAAATTTGTTCTACGAACGAAGTATCAATTATATATCAGAAATGTAAGCAAAAATAAAAAAAAAGAAAATGAGAAAAATGAAGAATTAACTAATGATAAACGAAAAAGAATCTTAAATATGTTTATTTTTTAATTTTTTAGTGAATTGTTTTAAATTTCCGTATTATTTTTTTCTTAATTACATTGGCAAATCAAGCAGAAACCTTTCTATACCCAAAATTCATTTACACCAAAAAGTGAATTGTTTTAAATTTCCGTATTATTTTTTTCCTAATTACATTGGCAAATCAAGCAGAAACCTTTTTAACCCCAAAATTCATTTACACCAAAAAAACTTGGGGTGGGGACCCATAGTTTAAGAGACCTCTACTTTAAGATTTTACATTTAGTTTATTCCACCATATCGGAGGATTTTGAAGTCTTATTTTTATTATTTTACTTAAATATTTTTTTCTAAATTGTTTTTACTTACATACATTGAAGAACCTGACATGAGCCACCGTGAAACAAAATTCATTTATACAATCCCATTTGGGGTCGGAAACTACAGCTTAAGAACGCTCGATATATGACTTCAAATTTAGTTTATTCCAACATATAAAATGATTCAGAGGATTTATTCTTAATATTTTGAAGAAATCTTTTATATATCTGAATTATTTTTATTTACTCACATTGAAGAAGAGAACAGAAAACACTGTGACCTCAAAATTCATTTATACGACTCCATTCGGGGTCAGGACTCATAGTTTAAGATCTCCCGATTGAAGATATTGCTTTCAATTTATTCCAACATACAGAACGATTTAGAAGACCCCAGAGTTCTTTTCCAGGCACCAGCAGAAACTTGGTGTATATTTTGTTTTTAATTAAAGTTATGTGCATGTCAACAACTTGTGTTGGAATGACGTGATTTGCAAATTGATTATTTACTGTGAACAGTGTGGACAAAATGTGCATAAAGCATCGTATGATTTTGTTGTTCACGAGTGATCTTGCTAAAAGTTCCAAACACGTAAGGACGTTCGTTAAAAGACGGATAAGCTTCCTTTGGAGCTAGTCTCCGGGAACTGACTTGTCACGCAAGGAAAGTAATGAATTGCCTCTCCAGCGGTTAATTGTCATACATAATGTTAATACAAGTTATTCAATACGTGATGAGCTAAAAAATGAAATTTTTTTACAGATACTATGCGTTTTACCTGTAAAATAATTTCTTATAGCTTAATGACTTTTCAGGAAAACTTTGACATGAAGAATGCTCTGAAATTTTTAGTATTAAATTTATTTTAGCAGAATAAAGTTATCTGAATTTTATAAAGAGGTTGAAGTTTTTCCAATATATGGTGAGGTTATAAATATAGTTTGATAAACATTTTTATTAAATTACATAAATAGATTTTCTCAAGTTGTTGATATAGTGACTAAACATTTACATATAGAAACAAAAAGATTTCTAAACGGCACTGTATTTTCAACCTTTGAAATCTCACAGATGTGTTAGATCTATTATTGTTTTTATATTGTAAGATACAAGCATTCTTTATATTTTTCTTTAAAATAAAGAAAACTACAGAATGTTGAGTTTTACAATAAACAGATAATAATAGGAAAGTTATAAAAAGGTACCACCCGGAGAAAAGCAATAAGACTAATACACAAATGTAAATTTATGGTAACTTTAAAAAAATCAAATATTGTAGGTCTGAGATGACGTATTTTCTAATATTGTATTAACGAAGTGAGAGCTGTAATATGAATTGGTCTTCTGATATGTGTTTCTTCAGAACCTTTTGAAACAACTTTACGTATTTTCAAATTAGTCGACATGACGATTATTGACCACAACTATCCGTTTAGAGCAGAGGTTCCCAACCTTTTTTCCCTTGAGTACCCCTTGACCAGTCTTTTTATTTTCGCGTACTCCTATTGTAATATTCTCCTCCAACTATCCGTCTATGCAAAGAAGTTTTTATCAATACTGTTAAGGGCTTAGGTGTCAAATGACTCGAACTAATTACATTTGCAGGACTTATTTTTGATTTCACATTTTATTCCTTTTTTTGCTATAATATTATTTCAAAGCCAAAATCTAAATTAATTTATAAGGATAGCTAAAAATTACACTTCCTTTTTCTTTTTTTTCCTTCTCACTTTGAGGGTAGGCTTTAGGACTTGCACAACTTCAACTGTATACTTTTCACTCGAATTTGGTTAACCAAAATTCTGTTACAATTTTAATCCCTTATGTTTTCTTGTGTCCGCCATTATCGACTTTGAGTTCGCATATCCCCTACTGGTCCTTAACGTAACCTCTGATTTAGAGTAATGTAATCAGGTTGAGATATTTGTAGGTATCTGAGACAAAAAAGGTTTATTCATTATTTTGGACATCTAAGCATCACTGAAGATTAAATCATGATATAGAGAATAAATAGATTCTATATTGATAATAAAATTTTATAAACGTTTCAGTATAAAAGTGTAATGTATTCCATCGAACGAAATTTCTGATTCCATTGCTGGCTCCTTTTCGGAATGCGAAATGAATTGCTTAGTAGAAATGATTTTCTGCAATACAACCAAGTGACAAATATTAGTGACAAAACTAGATCAAGGATCATTACATTCTGATACTAAAGTATCTCGAAGTTTGGATTTTCCTATGGTTAGTAATTGTTTTTTCTAAGGACTCAGCACATCTTTCTGAAGCCTTCTATCAAACCTCATGAATAGATTTTAAAACTCACAAATTCAAATCTGACGCTTGTTTCCTTGGAAAACTCCCTTAAGTTACCCTGTTTTCTTCCGTTTTTAGAGTGTATTTTATAGTTATAATTTTTCCCAAAACTATGCCCAGAATTCAAGAATCTTGAAAACTACAGTAGTACTGATGACATTTCAAAGCAATAAGCCACTTGAAATCAATTCTAGAAATTTCAAAAAAAACTAAATTCAATAGCAGTTACATCTGAATTTTTACTAGATTCTAATACATACTTAGAACTACTTCCCCCTGTATAAATTAATTGTGTATCTATTTTTGAATTTCAAGTAATAAGGGTGAAGTAGTCGCACTACACATTTTCTTGAGGATGCTCAAAACGGACTTCGACATCTGCATAGAATTTCAAAATTCCAGAAAAAATATTTGTGTATATTTTTAATTGTAAAATATATGGATACGTTCAGCTATAAAAATGAATTATAAACATGGTAAAACTCATTATAAATAACGAATAGTTACTTAGATTAGAATAATCAAATCAACGCAATATTTTTAATTTGCAATCTGGCATTGACATCTTCTAATTACTAATCTTGCATTTCATCTATAATTGCATATTTTAATCTTTCTTTAGTAACTCACATATAATATAATGGTTTCCTCCCTTATCTTTGCATTTATCACATGATGTAATGTTTCTGATCTTTATTTCTCTAATAAACATATAGTTCATTGTTATGCATTTTATTCACGCATCACATTTTCATTCTTACTATATTCTGGTGTTCCAGACAAAGTGCGTTTTTTTCTTATATATTACTGTAGTCATTTATCTGTATATTCATCTATAATATTATTTTCTGTTTTCATTCACATATCATCCATGCGAAACCGGATAGGAGCCGCACGAAGTCTAGAGACGGAAATGTGGTATGATGTTCAGATGTTAAGGTTCTTTTGAATGTAATATATTTCACTTACTTTAAAAATTTGACATATTAATATGAACAAAGGCTTATTCAACTAGAATTTAATGTATTTGAACTAAATTTATATACTTTTAATATCAATTAATTAGTTATTTATATCCAACTCTAGTCATTGTCTTGTAAGGGTTTGTCGCGCTTAACATTCAGTAGCAAAAATAATTGATTAGGGGAAAGTTGGACAAAACTGGGTACCTAAGACTCAAAGGCCTGTTGGAGCTTAACTATTCGACATAGAGCTTGTCAAATTTTACTAAAATATTTATGATTTATCATAGTACAATATATCTTTCAGAAAAACTCATAGTTTTACTACTTTTTTACCAATGATTTGTTTTGTAGAAAAAGTCGAACTGCCAGGTTTTTGCCCACTAGTGGGGTAAAACCCGATACACATGTTAACTCTATGGGAAATTAGGGAAAACTAGATTTTCGGTGAAAAAGTATCATAAATTTTTATTTTATATGACAATTTAGGAATGAAAAAAAAATTTAAGATTTAACAATAGTTATAATAGTTGACAATTTAAGGATAAAGACGATTTTTTTAAAATTTTACAATAATTACAATAGTTGACAATTTAAGAATAAAGACAATTTTTTTAAGATTTAACAATTAACAATTTATCGTAATTGACAATTTAAGAATGGAGACAATCAATTCAAAAATATTTGCAAAATTCGTATCTAAAATAGAGATAAAAGCTGCAAGAATGAAATAGGGAACCTAGTAATGTCACTAGTGAATTTAAACATTGCTGGTTTGGAAATTAAAATAGGACAGATTAATGACAATATGAAATGTAAGAATCTAACAAACGTTGTACAAAACAAGAAATTGGTAAAACGTAATAGACTTACTGGGTTCTCCTACTATTTTAATTATCCAAATCCAAAAGCATAAGATGAAAATTAATCCAATCCGAAAGCAAAAGAAGGAAATGTAGTCTACTTAATTCTTCTTCTTTAAATTCAAACTAAGTAATAGACGAACTCAGTCGAAAAAACGATGCGTTAAATAAAACCAAACGATTGCAAACACTTCGAGCAAAATATTTTTAATTTTACATGCATTTTAAGTTTTGTATAAAGATAAATGAATAAAAATCGTTTATTTGTGCAAGCGAGAAAATAACAGAATAAATAAATTTTAATTATTTTTAAAAATTTGACTAAAATAATTCTTTGTATTATTTGAAATTATCACAAAAAAGGAAAATATTGGAAATCGGAATAAATTGGAAATGCTTTCCATCAAATTATTCGACTCAAATTTCAAATAGGAATGGCCTTCACAAACTACCAACTATCTCACAATTTAAGAAAATCTTCTTGGGTCGGCTATCCATAGTTTTCCCTAGTACCCGGCTTTACTCCATAGAAGTACCCGGTTTTACCCCGAGTGCAGAAGTTATAAAAAACGAAATACACTGACATACAAAAGTTAAAGAACATTTCGTGAAATGCGAGAAATTTGCAATTAATACGAAAACTATGTTTCGAAATCATTTCTAGAGAATCGTGTGACATTCAATAGAGTGTCATATAGTACATATTACAGCGAAGATTCGGTCACGAGGGCAATTAGGGGGACCACCAGAAAGGGATGAAGCCGAAAATGGAGTTTCACCCGTCCTGTTTCACAGAAAGCTGATAACGAGATGTAACTTTTATCAATGGTTATGGTTTAATGCGCATAATATTTACATGCATTTTCGTAAGCATAGCATAAATATTCGGGAAGATATAAATGTTTCTTTAAAAAATCCCACAGCGCATGTGCGAGACGCAACGGAATTTTTCTTTCATAACTTCAAAGCCAGATATATAGAGCAACTTAAAACATAATTCCAACTGAATCGAATTAAAATTCAGAAAGCTGTTGGCATTTCACTGAGGTGAATTTCAATTTCTCTTTAAGAGAAGTTAAATGATGAGAGTTCTCTTACAAACTGATATTTTTTAAACTTTTATATTCGAATGGTATTCGAGAAAATGCAATTTAAATAATGTATTTAATTTATAAGTGTTCATGGTATTCAGGATATTCAATTTTACTAAAAATCAATGTTACTGTTCGAAGATTCCAATTTAAAAAATATCATTTTGTACAAGAACCCTCATCATTTAGCTTCTCTTAAAGAAAAATTGAAATTCACCTCACTGAAATGCCGACAGCTTTCTGAATGTTAATGGGATACAACTGAATTTTTTTAAAAAGTTGCTCTATATGTCTGGCTTTGAAGTTATAAAAGAAAAGTTCCACTGCGTTTTGCACATGCGCAGGAAAATAGTATTTAGTACAAACACTCATATTTCCCGTATTATTTAACGTATTTACTTCAAAGTTTAATACAATACTTTTGTAACATATTTTCAAGAGTTCTGAAAATTTCGAATAATTTGAATGAAAACTCTGCATGTTATAAGCAAAACACATGCGGAAAAATTTGGGATTTTTTAAAGAAACATTGATATCTTCCCGAATCTTTGTGCTATGCTTACGAAAATGCATGTAAATATTATGCACATTAAACCATAACCATTGATAAAAGTTACATCTCGTTATCGGCTTTCTGTGAAACAGAATGGGGAAACTTCATTTTCGCCTTCATCCTTTTCTGGTGGTCCCCCTAATGGGCCTCGAGACCGAATCTTCACTGTAATATGTATATGATACTCTATTGAATGTCACACGATTCTCCAGAACTGATTTTGAAACATAGTTTTCATATTAATTGCAAATTTCTCGCAACATATAATAAACCGGATTATATATAGTTTTTATAATTGCAATGATTAATAAGTAAGTATAGTTTAAAAAGAAAGGAACATTGGAGAGGTGACGTCATAAATCAAATAAACCTTCACAGACGAAATGAATTCAACAACAACAACAGGCAACTATGACCATTCTTTTCTTTTCACTAGTGGAGTATAATTCAGAATTTGACCATAATGCCAAAGTCAAGGTACCCTGTTTTACCCCATTGCCCGGATTTACTCCCACTCTCCCCTACTTATTGATATATGTTTTCTTATGTTTGACGAAATGTACTACATTAACCCTTTCGGCCCTAATGCGATATACTTCCCGGACATTAGATTTCATTCCCGTTTGGAAAATATAAATCCCACTTTTACTTGGAGTTTTATGTTTTCATTTTTCTTAAGGAATTAGGAAATAAAATTATGATGAAAGAAACTTGGAAATACTCTCAGTTTGCAAATGGCTGACTTTGGTTTTGAGTATGCACATTACTCAAGTTTCAATTGGTCTATTTTTTAACTTTACAGTAAGTACAACTATACTATTTATACCATACTTAGTGTAAAATAGTTCCTTAAAACGGGGTTACTTTGCACTCGTGGAGGTAACTTTGGACCAGCACAAAATTTGTGTGAAAAGTTAAATAGAAATCAACTGATTAGAGGTACGGGGTTGAGATTTTTTTCTAGTTTTTGGGAACACTAACTAGTGTACTTCATTCCTTAAACGTATACAACAATCAATCAGGAAGTTCCAGAAGGAAAAGACAATGAGCTAATTTTTCAGCAAAAATTTTAATGCTGAATAATCTGTCTCTGGTTAGGAAAGTATGACATTTCTGAAGACGAGTGCATTTAAATGTGAAAGATAATGAGCCTAGCTTTTATTTTCTTGCTTTAATTGCCAATTATATTTGTTAGTTAAGTTGTAATGAATTTTTTTCTGATCTGGGGTAGCTTTGCACCGAAAAGGAGGGATTCTTTGCATCATGGAAATTTTTGATAAAAAGCAACCCCAGTTGATATTTTAACATCTTTTTGTATTAAATAATAAGAAAAACAATGGTTGTTTAAGCTTCAGATATATCTCGAGTGTATAAAAGGAAGTTAGGGGCTTGTAGGTATATGGAGTTCTCTCCAGTGACCTTAGAAGCTTGATTTAACGTCATTTCACAAGTTTAGTGTAATCTTAAAGAGGCAAAAGCGTTTTTTTTGTTCCCCATGCGAATAGTTTATTACAAAAGAAAGCTAATTCATATAACTAAACATGGAAATCTCCTGGTTTTCTCCATTGAGAAGGAAAAGACCGTTGCAATATTTGTTCAACCGTTGATGCAACCATTGTCCGAGTAACATTTTTGTTTTTCCTTTCTGTTAAATTTTGATATATTTTTTTGTTTATTTGAATGTACTGAAATTGTTTTACTTATCTTTCAGGTTATCAATGAAAATATTGATAATATATTATTATAAATGTTTTGTTACAAAAATAAACAGAAAAAGTTGTAAATGGGTAATTTTATTCGATTTTTTTTTACTGGATTTTAAGATTATTTTCAATATTTCCACCCAGGTTGTCAAAAAATTGATTAGCATTGCATAACAGTGAGTTTGTTAGTGAAATATACGGAAAAAAACCAAGTGCAAAGTATCTCGATCTATGCGGTAACTTTGCACCAAAATTTCGAAAAATCATAATTAATTATTAAATCACAGCCTGATCCAAATTTTGCTACAAAACGTTTCTCTAATAGTCCCTCAATGAGGAAAAATTAGAAAAGCCTTTCTTTTAGAGAAATACATGTACATAATCTCAAAATTCTGTCGGAAGTTATGAAAATCGGTTCAAAGTAACCCGTTTTACGGTTCTTATTATTCTTATTAAGTAATAATTTAGACTTTTTAATATCAGATTTAAGAAATTTTGAATAAATTCTTTCTGTGAGATATATTGTCCCAATTGTATTTAACAGTGGGACAATATATCCCATCAGTGATCAAATTGCTACAAGATTATTGTTACGAAGCTGTAAAGCTGTTTCCCTGACATGCTAATCGTATGGCTGGAAGGAGACTTTTGCAGATGTTTCAATTGGGTTTACGATTGGGACATATTTTCCCAGGAGATTTCCAGGAAACGGGAAAAGTGAAATGCTTTAAACTTATAGTATACTTCTTTCAGTTTGTCGACACTAAATTAAACTACTTTTCATAGTTACATTTTAATCATGCAAAAGTCTGGTCGAAAGTGTTAAATTTTTAATGTAATAACTTAGATGATACTGATTAACATACTGTCTGATACTCACTAACATGCTGTATAATGCCCTTTTACTTATATTAAAAAAATACTGTTTATCACAGCTATTATAACTTATGATACAATAAATACTCCTACACTCCTTCGACTTTAATGAAAATGATTTTTAAAAATAAGCACAATTTCACAAATCCCAGAATCATTAAAAACTTTCCACAGTTTCCTAAAATTTCTTCGTCTGCCTTGATTCGTTATTGCTAATTTGTAGATATCATCCAAAGAACTCAGGAAGCATTCTGGACTATTTCAAATTTCATGTACAAAACCCTACTTGGGAACGGGACCCACAATTTAAGCATCACAGGTTTGTCAGAAAAACGAAACTCACTGCTTACCATATCTGTTACAAATCATAATATAATAAATACTTTTACAATAATCGTTTCTTGCGACTTTTAACGAAAATAATTTTTTAAAGTAACTCCGCTTTCACACGTTCCGGAAATTTTTAAAAACTTTTCATGTTTTCCTAAAGTTTCTTCGTCTGCCTTGACTCTTTATTATTAATTCGTGGATATCGTCCTAAGTAGTGATTCTGGAAAGAAGGGTAGAGAAAACTTTGTTCGAAGCCTACCATTTTGTTTTGGGGTGCGCGCGCGGCGTATTCCGATTGGTGATCGGAGTGTTCCCGCCTCCCTTCGGCAAGGAACGTGTCCTCAGTCAGGATTTGAGAGTCCTATAGAGTGGACGGAGCGCTGGAGCTGCGATGAGAAAAGCACGTTTCCTTTCGGCGTGGCTCCTCACTTCGGCTTTCTTCCACTGCTTCATACTCATCCCACGTAAGTCATTCATGCTT
>BGPR01000162.1:675136-742054 GCA_013235015.1 Araneus ventricosus | reverse complement strand
GGGGCAGTGTTCGCAACATGAACCACTTTTGGAACTTTATGGGACGTGCAGCTCTATAAATCCCTCCGCTAGCTGAAACTTATATTCAACATTTCATTCTTAACTACACGTTCTCAATTTCCGAATTTTTAGGAGGTTTCAGTCACTAATTTTTAAGGTTCGATACTATAAGAGAAATATGTTTCAATTTTTAATTATTTTGTTCTTTTTGAAACTAATTTATCTGGAAGTAGGACGGAGTTCACAGCGAGGCTCGTCGTGGGTACTTTAAGAGCCGTGAATCCCTTTGCTAACTGAAACTTATATTTAGCTATTTAAGTGCCTCGTTTGCTTTATTCCTTAAATTCAAATGTCTGGAAATGAAGAATATGTTTATCAAAAATATATAGATGCATTTAATATTGATTCTGATAATTTTGGTGCGGAAACTGCAGATAATTTTAAAAGCTTTAATTCAGAATATTCATCCGACACTTCGATCATGTTATTGAACTAATTTTAACTTACTTTTATTTTATTAGAAGTGTGAAATGAAATTTATATGTATAGAATTAAAGCTGAAATAAATAAAAAAAGAAATGAAATTATGAAAGTGAAATTCTGCAAACACGAAGCTATCCGTAAGTTTAAACAATGAATGGAAACTGGCACAAAACCAAAGAGTAACAAGAAATTATACTCTGTATTTATATTAACATAAAGAATCGCATTGACATATGTCTTGTGATAAAATTTAAAAAAATGATTCTGTTGACAAGTATAGAAAAATAAAAATACATTGTTACTCTTATACGGTTATTTTGATCTCAGAATGTGCATGGGGTATATATTATAGGAATGGGAAATTTTTAGAACAATCATGCATAAAGCACAAAATGATAGGTTGTGAAATTTACCTTCACACAGCCACACACAAAAATAACTAAAGCTTGAAGAGAACATATATAGCAGTTTTTTTGACAGACATATCTGACAGCGACAGAGAAACTTGCACTAAAGCCCGTTGAACCAGAACCGGAAGGTCTCTTATCAGTTTGGGTCGGCTAAGAGAGAAATGGGTGTCGGGATAAAAGAAAAAAATATTTAAAAATTAAAAAAATGAAATAAAAGTAGAGTAATAATAAAAAAAATAAAAAACAATGATGTATGTCAGTTCGTGAAAGTTCATTCAACAGTCATTGCGAAAGAGATTAGAAAATTTAGCCTGTGCAGCCAAGTCTCAATTTCAGTCGAAAATAGACTGATTGTAAGTGACACTAGCGCGATAATGGAAACTTTTTAGCTGGAGTTCATGATCATGGTTCTGTTTTTGTGGCCTTAATTGGTCTCGAGTCGCCATTTTAGTCGAAAATAATTTAATTGTAAGTTAGTGTCAATTGCCGAGTAGCGTGCCATAGGAGGGCTTGTAGCCGTTGTTCATGGTCCTGGCTTTGTTTCTGACGCCTTGATTTCTCTTTTTTGTATTATTATAATTCTATGTGTATTCATCTACACTAAGCAAAAACTAATATGTAGCATGAATTTATAAAAAAATGGAAGCTTTAAAATTAACTCTTCAAAAATAATTAGATACGTTATCGCTCATTAGTTCCCAAGAAATTGTAAGTCATTCCATTCTGTTAAAAGTTTTGCTTCAATGATTTGTCTCCGGTATATTCGACTAACCCTTGAGCCAGTATCCTTTCATGAAAGCTGAATCCTCTCTCTGCGACTTACCAAAGTGTCGCAACAACGAGTTCTGAAGCTTAAAACATAACTTCACTTTGTCAAACATTCAAATGAAATTTATTTTTGATAAAATAATCGTTGGAAGTTGAACTGAAGCATTCGAAAGTAGAAAGGCAAAATGTAGCATTGGAAATAATGAAGAAATTTAAATGATAAAAATGGAGTGAGAAAACTATGATTTTGATTTTCATATGGGATTTTTGAAAATAAAACTTAGAACAATGTATATGCAAAATATAAGCGAATTATGCTAAAACCGGTTATTTTTCATAATTTTTCAGATTGTTGAGAATGATAAAAGGTTTAACATAAAATTTAAGATTTAAATACCTACAAACAGCTGAAAATCTGAAATGTAATAAAAAAATCAGACACACAGATGGTAATTTTTAAATGCTTGTTGGAAGATAATTTAGTATTTTAAATTATCTAGAAAAATTATATAAATGTTTTTCTGGTTCTGAACTAATTCAAGATGAATGCCATCTCTTTTGTTATCATAGCTGCACATAAATTAATCCCTCAATTTTATTTAATTCAGGTATAATCTAAAATTTATGCTAATAATTGTTAGAGAAAGAAATCGGTTCAGTGGAAATAAGCACTTGATAAAAGCAATTTTGATGAATAAATCTGCAATAAACAAGCAGTCAAGGTAAAAAGAAATTTTATACTGAATGCGTAAAAAACACTCTACGCCTGCTTGTGCGTTATTAAAAAAACTCTTTTGTTGCTAATTAATTAACTTTCTATTAATTCTAGATTCTATATGTAGGAGATATTATTAATTTTAATTACTTCATATAGTAATTTTAGGTACACATACAAAAAAGTTTAATAAATAAATTTAATTAATAAAGATTCTTCATTCATGTTGGTTCCTTGTACTTTTTTGAGAATGATAATTAAACTTAGATCATAGCTATAAATATAATAATAATTAAAAAGCAGATAAAACCTTTCGCTTATGAGAACTTCAACATCATTTCTTTAAATTTAATCGATTCTCTTGTGTAAAATTCTACACTGAAATAAGAAAAAGTTTCAAATTAATTCTATGTGAAATCTTTCTTCTACTTTGCGTCACTTCGTATTCTTTATGCACATTTTTAGTCTATTTCTGAATGAAAAATCTCACGTTAAAAAAATTATATAATCATGATTGGAAGTAAACTCTATTTGACGATATTATTTGCTCTATTTATTTAATGCTCAATTATTCTAATATTTCTTACTAATTCGCAAGTTAAATAGTTTGGCGCGTGACATATTCGCTTTCATATTATGTATGATGACAAGCATATTCACTTTCATCTCTTATGTATGATGCCACTAGCAAAAATGAGATAATATTAGATTCTTAGGCATTGATACCTAATTAAATTATCTGTGTTCTAAAGAGTTACTTAAGAAGAAAGATGTTTTTATGACACATTAAATAAACAAGTTTAGATTTTTTTAAAGATATTGCTGAAATAGTTAAATTAAAATATATGATATTTAGAGACCAATGGCGTTTCTCAGTTTTTATTAAAATTTGAAACTGCTTATCAGATTACAAGATAACTATCCTTAGGACTGTCTTTGGGGATATACTTTCTCTCTAGAATAATGGTTCTGAATATTTTAAGCTTTTTCTGTTACTTTGAAGGTAAACATTTGTTTTCTGTATTGACTCCAAAACTTATAGCAAAATTTTGGCAATGATATTTTATAAAAAATATCATTGGCCAAGAATCATTGGGTTTCACACTTATAAACTACATATATATCTATAAACAAATATATATCGTCTCTGTTATATCAAAATGCAGTATGTGAAAAACCACACACAGCAAAACATACTAAATTTTGAAGTAACAGCTGGAAGCACTAGTGACATATAGCATTTTGTGAGAACATACTACAATCATTTATCATTTGTAACAATTTGAGAGCAAATGTATCTTAACTTATTCAAGTGTTTTGCGTCAGTAAAAATTTTTCGTAAATTTCACGTACGACATTTTGATATAACAGCGACGATATATCAAGAGAACTAATATAATCCGCAGCTCTAACAAATATAAGTCCAGAGTTATCGAAATGTACAGGTAAATTTATTCCGCACACCCCTAAGGGATATGAATAAATCCTGATGGAAGTTATTGCTTTAGATCTATGCTACGGTCCTTTGCCCATGGCCTCAAAAGTTTAATTTATGGCTGGACAATAATGTCGGCATCACAACAGTTTCACGTCAAGATTCCTCATGTCGAAATGGTTAGATCTACGGTAAACACAGCGCACACTGGGGCTCATCAAAGTGACGGGTTCCGTGAAAAGAAAGATTCAATTGTATTCTCAGATTTCAAGTGAATAATCAACAGTATTAATACTTTCAGCAAAGAAGTTTCATTGATGATTTTCTTAGCAAGATCACAATGCAACAAAACTGAATTTTCGCTATTACTTTGTCGAACGTCGGTGATCCATGCGATATTGACGGAAAGTCTATTGTCAGTAGTCAATAGCCGACATGGCTTCAAACGTATACTAGTAAATCTTATGTGAGCATGAGCATGATTTTCTCTATATTGCTTGGCTATCTAATACTTCTTCTTCATGCTCAATAAGACTAAACAAAGTATATTATTATTAGGTTACTGATAGCATATTAGGCTAAACATGAAATTTCTGTTTCGTGTCTCATTAAGTCGCTAACTTGATAAAGGAGTGAGAATTCAAGATAATTCTAACTTTTCAATCTCTTTGAATTTTCACAATCTTGTATATGATGTATACAAAGAGAAATCATTGTAATAGTAAAAAATTAGACCTCGAGATTTTGAGGATTCTCCGCGTTTTGCCCCTGCTTCAGAAAAACCTATTTTTGGAATGATGTGTATCTGTCCCCCTCTGAACTCGATAACTCCAAAAAGGAAACAACAAGAAGAATGAAATTTGATATGCGGTCTTTGTGCCAAAATCGCAGACCTGCAACACATTTTAGAGGAAACCTTTTAAGAGGAGATGTGTCTGTCTATCCGTGTGGAGGTGCATACAATAACTCAAAATCGCAAAGAGATAGATGGATAAATTTTAGCTTAAAGTCTCATCACAAGAACTGTAGATTTTTATCAAACTGAGGGTCAAATTTTTTCCTGAATGTTTGTTGGTCTATATATATTTGTGAGTAGGTGAACGTGGTAACCAAAAAATACAAGAAGTTATAGATATTGAATTTGCTATGTGTGTCTTGAAATCAAAATTATAGATCCTTGCCAAATTTTGAATACATTCGATCAAAGGGAAAAGGTCCTAAATGTATACTCGATTATTTTCACTGGGCGACGAAGCTAAACACAAAAAAGAAGCGCCATGTTGTGGAAGTATACGAGAAAGTCGAGGTGAGAAAGTTATGCTAAAATAATACAGCTAACGAAATATAAACGATGCGCAATGCGTTTTAGAGAGCGAAAGAGTTTGTAATTTTGCTCCAGCACTGTACACTGCCATAAAATATTTATAGACACTATTGTTACTTATCTTTAAAGAATCCGATTTACCCATTTAAGGTATTTTTTTATCTGAGCTGCAAAGGACAGATAGTAAAGAATTGGATTACACATATAAAACAAAATGTCTTTTTTAAGTGAATAGTGCTAAGTAGTTTGCATGAATCCTTGGCTAAGATGCATCTATTTGAAAGTGTTTTTTCTTGTTGTACAAAGATCTTCCTGTTTGTATTTAAACGGGATTCAATATTTGACCTTTAGATAATGAAGTAGGCGGAAAAAATATATATTCATAAATGATATCGGTATGAAAAAATTCTACTCACATATTGAAGCCGAAAATTATAGTAGATATAATTTATGCCCAAAAACGATTTTAAAGAAACACCGCTATTAAACGACCAAAAAATTAGTCTGATATTTACAAAAGTTTTCCGATGATAATTCAAAGAGGATAAAATATTATATTCGGAAATAACTCATTAGTTCAGACACCACCAAGCCAGTGGCGCGTGCTGTGAAAACATGAAGCGGCAGTTGCATGTTATTTCGCTCGACTCTCGTGGAGCTTCTGCACCGACAATTGGAGAGTAAGATCATCTGTCAACAATATCACTTATGGAAATTCAACGTTCATCTGATGCGATTTCTGTTTGAAAAATATCGGTCATTTGAGCTTTTTTGTTTGCGGTACAAAAATCACATCGAAGCACTAAAGAGATATGAGCTTTTCGTAAGTTTTGGATTTCAATTTTGGTTTCATTCGGCATTTTTAAGGCCATATTTGATAAGATGCAGTGTCACGACATCAATTTTAAATCTCGTGATAAAATTGAAATCATCATCCATCATAAATCATAGCAAATAATTTCTAAGGCACTGTGTCAAGCAGTTATAATCAGCTAAATTACTCGCATGCACTGAACGAATTTCCGATTTATCGATACAACCGAGAAAATATACTAAAGGCATTGAAATATTGTAAATTCATTTCCATAGAAAAGTAAATGTTTGGTTAGAATTATTTTGTATTTTTTATGTGTTATACACAAAATTGTTCCTGGCAATCCTTCCAAAATATATATTCTTTTCAAGAAGTTTTGTAGCACTTTGGGTATTCTCTTATGCTGACATTATCAGCTTGAAACTTTAGTAACTTTTTTATATCTGGATATTAAATTATCAGATAACCCATAACCCTTACATCTAAATAACGTAAGTGTTGATGGCTTCTTTTCGTTGTTACCAAGATGTCTTTAAAGGATTTTTCTACAATTACGGGAAGTTAAACGCGATGTTTTCTGTCAGATGACTTTTTATGTTGAACTATTGTTCACTCATCCCCCTTTCTGTGCTATAAGAAGATTCAAATGCATATACAACTTTAGCTGTTGAAGCATGCTTTAGAAGTCATCACATTGCTATAGGTTGTCATATTCCTGAACTTAGGGATTTTTTCCTTCAATTCTTTTTAGTTTAATTATAGATCCAGGAGTTGGTAATTCTTGATCTTTCGTAGTTAGGTGATTGGAAAGTGAAGCAAAGTATTTGTGATTTTGTGTATAATAGATAATATTAATTGAAGAAGTAATGTTAGACTTAGCTGATGCTATTAATTTTTCGATGTTCTATTACTTCTTTGAGCTTCAATTTAAAAAGGCATGAATAAAAATAATTTCAGTTATTTTTTCATCAACTTATGGAGCTATAAATGGTGTGTTTAGTTATTTTCGCATATCACTATGTAATAGATTTAATGGTATACCTAGTAAAAATCAATTTTCTAGATGTACAATATGCTGCGAATTATTTCATTTTAATGGCTTCGATTTTCCTGTTGTTGAAATGTTAAGGGAAACTCTATTTTGAAGAAAATGACAGAAGGACTTTGATGCATATATGCTCAAACTGTTATTTATAGAGCAGTATTGAAGTACTTAACCCAGTCCAGTGTCAATCGAAACAGCTTAGAGATCCTAGAATAAGAATACACAGAACACTTCAGATAACAAGTTTCAATATTTTTACATAAAATGGATGTTATAAATCAAAAAGTGATGTGCTTTTTTGGACTTCGTTCTCTTTTGAATGTAAGCGACTTGTGTCACGCCTTTTTCAAAAAGACCATCTAGAATTTTAGATCCTGAGGCATAGAAAAGATTTGTCTCAAAGATCATCATGAAGGAAATTAAATGTTTCTCTTTACTGAAAGACCCCAAAAGTTTTTGCGAAAAGAAAGAACTTCTCCTGAATAATAAATGTTCTTTCAAACAGCGATTTTTAAATTTTTTCCAGAAACATTTTTTTTCTTCAGAACTTCCGTTGCTTTCCAGATTCTTATCGATGAGGTATGGTGACATCGTTGACAGTTGATTGTAAAGGAATGACAAGATGCCACAGCATGCATTTACAAAGAGTTCGTCAGTATGGTAGAGGGCGTGAAGAATTTAAAGGAGAAGGAATAATTGACGATATTTAAGCTTTAGACGGAGCAGGATTTAATTCAGCCTTCGAAGATTCTTTTCGCAAACAAGCCTTACAAATCTGGAAGAGATAATCAAGTTGCTTTGTTTTTGTTTCATAACTTCTAAACCAATGCAGTGAGCAGGAGCTAATCTAGCGGTTTTTAATTACTCGAATACGATTAATGGAAAGAAAAATATTGTAATCATTAAAAAATTCAGCCTCGAGATTTGGATGAATCTCCAAGTTTTAGATCTCTCTGAACACGAAAAACCATTTTTGGAATATGTCTGTCAGTCTGCCTTTCTCTCGGTCCATGAGCACGATAACTCAAAAACGTAACGAGTTGGAAGCGAAATCTGCCTCAGAGTTTTATCGCCAGAATTAAAGATCTGTATCAATTGTTGGACCAAATCCGCGAAAGGGTTTATTGTGTGTGTTAGACTGTTTATTCGTTACATATGAATACGATAATACAAAACCGCAACAATCTGCATACAATGATATCCAGGATGTTGCTTGGACACCAAAATTGTAGATATTAATCAAATTTTCGATGCAGTCGGTCAAAAGAGTTAAATACAAAATGTACATTTGATTTTCTCCACTATGATGCGAAACTTAACAGAGAAATTTGTTGAATTTCCAAGGCAGTCGAGGAGAGACATGACATGATACCACCCCACACCCCTGGTGCCTATAACCTCAAGGGTTATCTAACCAGTTGGATGGATGCAGGGTGGATGAGTACAACCGCTTCCACCACAGGGCCCTGAGATCCCACTCGAATGTCATACCCCGAACATCTTCAAATTCTTCCCTCTCCATGATTTAAACTTATGAAAAAACCACAAAAGTTACACAAGTAATTACAGAATCAAAACAAATAAACGCCTTGTCTGGGCAACACACTCTTAGAGAGTTTGACATTTACAGACGGAAATGATAATGAACATTAACCCTCTGACCATTGAGGGTTCTCAAAATCTGAGTACAGTTGTATATGGAGGTTTGTTTACTAATGGATAGGTGAAATAGATTCGTCCATCCCGTTTCCTCATTTTTCCTCACTGCGGGTGGTGGAAGATGTGAATGGAAGGCCTTTCATATCTTATCTCTACCCCAAGGGATCCATTAATGACCACTCACCTAACTGCCTTCTGCCCGCTTTCGGAACAGTAACCGGCCGATATCCGCCCTACTAGTATAGAAGTTGCATGGCCGGTAACGGCCGGCTTAGGAGTCAGAGGGTCAAACTACACTCCTTCTGGTTTATTTGATAATTTTAAGAATATTGCAATAAGTAAATTATTCAAACTGGTTTTTATTTGTCATTTCGAATTTCCATCGCTAAAAGCAAAAACTAATGTGTGTAGTTGTGTGTTGTTTTTGTGTTAAATAATTTAAGATTTGATAAAACCCAAACTCAAAATCTTAACTTTTTTTAACATTCAGTTCAGTAGTTTTAGATAGCTTTGATTACATCGTCTTGCATAGTTGCCTGCCAATAACTATAATTTGAATTTGAAATCTCTGAGCCGTCATAACTTTTAACTTCCTTTGGGGAGAGGCAAATAGCTCTTATAAGGATTTTTATTCTTACAAAAAAATTCACAGCCTTGACATGTGTCTTCGCTCATAGAAGTCTGTTAAAGATAATGTTTAGAAGGAAAATATGGTAATTACACGGACTGTTTCAGTGTCTGCAATTTAATTTGCATTGTAAATTGTTCGAGTTCTTTGCTGCAATTATTTGTTTTTTCAACACCGATTCAACGTTTCGGGAAACATGCTGATAATTAGTTAGACAACCGTACGGTTTAAAGACGAAAAACTTATAGATTTTATTTCCTACTCTGAATTTTTCGTTGATAAGTACGATTTCGACAGCCAACATTATTTGTGTAAATATTCGGGACATTGTTTTTTTATTAACATGATTTTCCAAGCATTTATTCAACAAGATGAATATTTAAGAAATTTTAGACCATGATAAAAAATATTTTATAGATAGTAAAAATAATAAAATTGTTGAAAATCAATATTTCATATTAAGTGTTTATGCTCGGAAATATTAGCCATTAATGAGAAGAAAATAATTTAAAAATGCTTGAAATATAAATAAGTAATCCAAAACTTGTGTTATGTGTTAAAATTAGAAAGATTTCTTAAAAATATTTTAACTTGTGGCAAACTTTGTGACTTCTAATTTGATTTCATAATTAAAAAGTTTTGTAGTCAGGGGGCTAGTAAAAAGATTTTGGTAAAGCATTTAACCTATTCTGATAAAAATGTATCGGGAATATATATGAATGGCCCTCTTCTATTTAATATAACTAAATCCAACTTAGAATATTAAGTATATCAATCACCTTCTTCTATTTTTATGTTTTTTAATGAAAAGAAGTTTTTGATTGACAGTTCCGTAGATTTAGTAGAGGATTGTGCCGCCAACTTCAGAAATGTAATGATTGTTTTATTTAAAATTAGTAGTAGATTACTGAAGGATGAAGGTTCCAGAGCATAAAGTTTCGAAACCTGCAAAAGTGAGAGGATTTCTAAGCTAAATTATCAACAGGATAGCATAAAATATCATAATTACAAAGAATATAAAGGTGCTAAACAGCCAGATAGCCTGGAGTTTTACGAAAGCACGTTGTAAATCATTTTTAAAATCTCATTATCGTCACGACAATTTCTTGTTTTTAATTTTCCTATATACCATTATACATAGTGTTTGTAGCGTGAAATATTTATTATTAAATTTCACCATTTTTTAAATGTTTTATTGCTTGACGATCCAGGCAGCTGCACCCGATACTTAATAAAATTTAAAATTTCCATCTTGCATGGAGAGACAGATACGCAATAAGAACTTACAGGACCGCAAGATTAAGTCTTTATCGAGTCCAACTATTAATGATAAAGTTTTGATAATAAAAAGAAGCACATTTTCCTTCTAAAAAAGAAATTCAAAAGTGATTATTTTTATACTGAAAGCAAACTGAAGTAAACTCACAACATGGTAACGCACTTAACCAGAGAGCGAAACAATGAATTTATGTTATGAGAGCTCAAAGATTCTGTCAAAGTGACTCATTATTTGTTTGAACTATTTTGCGCATTTAATTTATTTTTTCTCTAAGGGGCTTTATGAGTTAATTGAATGATGGAAAATAAAAATAAAAATTCAGAAAAAGAACGTTAAACGTTCAGAAAGGATACGCAATTTCCTAACATCAGCAATATTCTCAGCTTGGCAACAGTAGCTCTAAGATTAGTGTTTTAAAATGTTGTAATAAAACTTTTTTTAGTAATTCAGTGCATCCGTGTATTTGATATATATCGTGAACTATCGATCCTGTAAAATGATGATTACATTCTGACAGTTAACTTAAAGTAAACCATGTAAAGAATTTATTTAGTGACATCGGAAACATGACATCAATTTTTATTATAACCATGTGTTTAGAGAAGTAAATGGAACAACGAGTAAATATAAGTTAAGTTTGTTTAATGACGATTGATTGATGATCTATTGACGCTTGTTTGACCAAATTTTTGAAAGACGCAAAAGTGAATTCAATGTTCTTATATGTTTATTTTAATTACATGTACAAGCTGCGCAAAATATTACCATTGATTAAATATGAAAAGAAAAGTATTGATAACGAAAATTTAATTTTCATTTTTCACAAGACAGTGTAACAGAGTTGAAAACTATACAGTTGGGGAATATTTTTAGTAAAATAATAATTTTAAATCAGTTACTGAAGGGAAAATAGCAAAATCATATTAACTCCCTTATTAAATAAACATGAATTCAAAAGAACTTCAAAGAATTAAGAAGCGTTTATAAAAATTTAATCAAAGCAATTGATACAACAAAGAATATTATATTTAAACAATTAGTACCCAACGCATTTCTTTAAAAAAAGTCACATATTTTGCATCATTTTCAAAAAGATAATACATAAAACATTACAAGCCACTAACATCTTGTATTGTTTTCGAACGTACTTTTCTTTATTATGAAGAATCTTTGTTACCTGGATATTCTTGATAAAAATTATTAATTAAATATGCTTAAACAGTTGTAAATGACTAATTAAGTAAATTTATGAGTTCATTAAACAAAAGCTTGCTATTTGAGCTAGGGAATTATTAGGTGTACTGTTCTCAGAGTAACAAGATAAGAGTTATTCAAAAATGAGCTTTTTTCAGAAAAAAGAATTCAAGTAATTTCTTACTTGCGTTTCAACATCGGTCAGACATGTACATATAATAAAGTAGCTCTTCGACAACAGATGCTGAGCAAAGTGTGTTGAGACTATGTAAAGATTTCCTGGGCCCAAGCAGATTGAGACTTTAAAGGGTGGCAGCATTGTCAGCTGTGTCGTAAGCTATAACTGCATGGGTATCTAACCCGCCCTTTTTGGTGATATCATCTGTTAACCAATGGCTTAGAGGCTGCTGCAGTATTTAAAGGCGATGTTCCACCTGATCACTCTCTCACTTTTTGTTATCATCTCACCGCGCGCGCGGTCATACGATGTAGTAGTTTAATTTACGTTTTTAACTTAATTGTTGTTCTATTAAATATGTTATTGTTCTAAACTCGTGTTTTTATTTCGTGTTGTCTGCACTGTGTCACCACGAAGTAACCCTTCTGAAGAAAGAAAGTATATATGCAATGACAGTGTGAAGTACGGTGTTCATAGTAGGTAGGATATTGTGCCACATCCATCACTCTGCCTGTGATTAATCATGCCTTGCACGAACTAATATCTTTAACCGCTACATCGGTAACCTTCACCGCCTCATATGCCATAAAAGAGATCCAGATACTTAACCTTCCACATATGTCTTCAAAAGGAAACACGAGAATAAACAACTTTACCATTTATACAGACCAGTTCCAACGAATCAAGTCATATCTGGCTTTTTTTCGAAATAGTTATCATTCTATTAACAAAAATATTTTTATGAAAATGAAAGACAATTTCAACTTTTTTCAAAAATTACGTCTCTGGGTTTTATGTTTGTTGTAATAGTGCGCGAAGAACAGAGTTATAGCGTCATCTATGTAATTGATTCCATAATAATTCTTTAAGCGAAGAACTTCACAGACTCAATCAAAGTCGAACGCTATTAGCATTTTCACAAAGCTTAGAGGAGCACTGATGTTAGGATAGCACCTGTCTGGGGAGCAGGAATATAAAATACTTGAGGGTCTGTACGTATACAGACCAGCTTACCATCCTGAGTAAACTTAAGAGCCTGGAGTTAACCTAGTGGAGCAAAAACCGACACCACTGGTACAGTAGGAGGGTTTCTTGTTCCTGTAAATGATAGAGATCTGAATGCTCAGTTTATGCATCTGGGATTCTTGGAAGTCTTGCTGGACAGGGATGTCTAAATGTTGATAGTTTCAGGCTTGGACAAGAATTTGGACTTAACGAATCGGATGTTGATAAAATTTATAAATAGGGAGAACCTTATTCACCTGTAGATGCTACACCGAGCAGGTTTAATAAGTTATCGCTATAATAACGATTCAAAATTAACAACATTAGAAAGGTTAGACTAAATCACCGAACACATTAACATTCCGTACAGTGAAAACAATCTTTGATGTGGCTAAGAAATGACACTAATTGATGATCATAGTTTGATTCGTGAAATAGCAGAGAGGTGGTCGGCTAAATTTCAATAGATGAAAACACATTTGGGGATTTGAATCTGTTTCAACTTCATGAAAGTTTTTTGTAAGTTGCACATCTTGCTCTGATATGATTCTGTAATTTGCTGGATTGGAATTGGAATTACTCTTAAATCTGATTATCTGATAGAAAATATTTTTCGGAATTAACAATGTTTTTATATGTTTGCATTTTTAATGAATACCTGAAGTGATATATTTTACTGTAATCATTCAATGGGTGTACATTGAGATGAGTACCTGGAAGAAAACATTGTCAGTTCCTGTGAAAGTTAACCACTCTGTGAAAGAAGTTAAACATTCTGTATCAAAGAATAATCCATTCTATTGTTAAAAATAAAACAGAATTGACTGATGAATCTGTTACTGAGACGCTTTAACGAATATTTATAATAGAGGGGTTTGCATACGAAAGTAGTAATTCAAGCAAATGTTCGAAAAATACAGGATGTTTAAGCAAAATAGTACAGCAATCTGGAATTCCTTAAAGAGTAATTTTCTTGTGAGTGTTTCAGGTTCTAAGTCGACAGCAGTATGCAAGAGCTTTATCCCTCCCATCCACCCTAAATCGTTGCCAAATAATTACTTTACCGTGCTTTTTCCGAGTCTTTTTTTATATACCTTTTCGTTTCACAGATTATTTTAAGTGAAACTGACAACCATTTGGGTAATCTAAGTTACTTTCTTTTAGTTACTTGATTTTACATGACGCCAAACAGCTTAGCAGGTCAGCTCTTCTTTTGTGAATTTTAAGCAGGTTCTTTTGCACTTAGATGATCATTTTTTAACTCATTTCTTCTTAGACAAAAGTGACGGGCTTCTTTATTGTTCTAGACACCACAGATTAGATGACAGTGGTTTCCGTTCCGAACTTCAGTGGTCAACCTCGTATATTTATAGTAAGAACTTATCTATTTCTTATCACAATCTATATACTTAAAGGATTTTTCTCTTATCACAGAAAGTTTCTGGTCACGAGAAAGCTCTGCAATATTAAGGGATCTCTTTATATGATTCTGTGCATTTCTGTAATAGAATTGTCATATTACTTGAATACTATGTGGGTACTTACGTATTAACGCCACCGCAGCTACAGATTTGGCGGTTTTTAAGTGCCGCCAATCTACACCTAAAATTTTTGCGACAAATCATAAAATAAAACACTTTATTTAAAATCAAAACACTTTCAAAATTCAAAACACTCTATTTACAAACAGAGTAGTCAATCGGATTTCGGTGGAAAATGGGCCGATATAGTGTTTAACATAGATTCAAAACAGTCTCAATTTTCTTTCACCTGATGCTATCGCCATATGAACTCTGATAAATAGGATTCCAAATGATGTGTCTCTTGTTCCTCCATTTAGCACTGCCCCACATTCTCTCAACTGTTTTGGCAAATCCCAAATACGCACTTTCGTATGCTAAAAAATGGCGTCAAAAATCAGCAAATAACAAGGCAACAAGGAATCCAAAAGATAACTGCGTGCGCGTGCGAATAACAAGGTTGCTGTGTGCGAACAAGATTGCTCTTTATTGGCGCATTAGCTCAACTTCAGTTGCGGTGGCGTTAATACGTAAGTACCGCTATTGTGATTAAGATTGTTAAGAATTGTATCTGTAAAATGATTTACATTTTGGCATTTATTATGCTTCTGATAAAGAATATTTTGAATCACAACAATAGATATTTTGAAGAATCTTTAAAGATCATTAATTATTTTATTAGAGGAAATTTTTCATCGTTTAGCTGTAGCAAAAAACATAAATTGGATTATTTTATTGGGAAACTTCTTGAAATCAAAAACCTAAAGCAATATCAATTCACTATTGATTGTTTATAATTTGAATAATTATGATAAAATTATCGATAAAGAAATAAGTATACAATATTTTGCTATTTAGAAAAATAATAATTCAAAACGTGAGGCTGTGTCTATAATTTTAAAACCAAATTAAAAGTAACAATATATAAATGATTGAAACAAATACTGAGAAATAGTCAGTATCGTTACCTGCTTCTGAATATGGTCATTTAATTATAAGATATTTCTATAGCAAAATCAATTTTTTCTCTTTCCTTGAAAGGAGTACACCAGCAATCTTAACAATAAAAGATGATGAAGTTAAAAGATATACGAATCAATTCCACGATTAACGTTCGTCTTTCCGGTAAAATTTTCAATTGCGCTTCTACTGATTAAGAATAATTTAAGATAGAGGAAATACTGATAATGGAAAAGTAAATTTTAGATGTGTAATTGAACATGTGCTAGCCCTAGGTTATTTTTATTTATAGTATCCCTCTAGTGGCGCCTCAGATATGGGGAGAGAAGTTGCAGTTAAGAAAGCAGGTTTTCTCTTCCGTTTATGGTACAAAAATGGTGGTGTTGCCTGATGAACGGGCTCATCGCTAATGACGGGACGCACCACCTCCAGGAGGAGTTTGCGCAAGGATCGACCCATAATGGGGGATATTTTGTGCGGATCACAGCAACCATATTATTATCTGCGGCGACTTGTAATTCATATTACACAGAACGGTTCAGTGACATGTTGGGGTTTTCATACAGCCCTGGGTATTCGCCAGAAAGGGGAGCTTCGCATATCTAAGAGTTGTATCAAGAATCCTGTAGTCCGAAGAAAAAATAATCATGGTTTGGGGAGAAAAGAAACCAAAATGCAATATATTTCAAAAATTATTGAATTGGAGCATAAAAGGAATCATAAGAAAAATTTCTTCGCAAATAATGATCCCAATTAACAAAATAATAATAATAACAATTCACAAATTATTACTTCAAAAAGCAAGCAAACTCAAATTCTACATTCTATAACATCTTTGCATTATTACAACAGCTTTATTTAAAAGTATCATTTATGATTCTTGAAAATAATTTTTATATTTTCTATATATTCGGTTCACTAATTAATTATGAATATATTTGTGGAGAGAGCGAGAGAATTTAACCATAATTGAATTATACCCCTATAAGCTATATATTAAACTGAGTATAAGGCCTGGAAGCTATCTAAATTGAAATTACGTTAGAGTAAGAGCATATGTGTACGTGCATATAATATATTACATGCATAACTGAGAAGCATCTTATGGTGATAAATACATCAATATTGTCGGTGATTAAAAATTAATTAAACTACCAAGTAAAAAGTCTGTTTAGTAATAATTTAGTACAGTACTTTTTAAGCTTCATGAGAAATTTTGTTTTAGAAAAACTTTAAGCCATCTTTTTTTTTCTAATGCGATATGAATTTATCCTTGAAGCCAGGCATAAGGCTACGCCAAACAAACTTCTGCACCCTTTTCGCTTTCCAATATCTATTTTTCTTGTATAGAGTTTTTAACCCTTTTTATAAGAATAATTTTATTAAGTGTTTTGATACATCACTTTTCTTATTTCCTGTCAGCTTGCATTTAAGAGAAAACCGATGAAGGAGAAATTTGGAACCTGAGAAAGACAAAACATGAGATTGATTTAATTTTACTCTAGCCTGTAAGGAAACGTTTTTATTGAAGTAGAAGTCTTAACTGTTGAAGTAGATAGAACAGTTGAAACTTTAAACAATATGTTAACTTTTAAGGATCAATTAAAATGAATATATTTGAAATTAATATTTAATGGATCACTGCAATCAGTTGTAAATTTCGAAATAAATAATTTCAAATCAGTATAGCAATTTAATCCCTGGCCATACGATTTCATTTAACCTCCTAATTAGATGACACCACCCATTTGGGATATTTTTTTTATTATTTCAATCCATTTAAGATGGTAAAGAATACATGAAACATTTAAGCTTGTCCAGGTGATTTTTGTATTTAAAATTAATTTTTACTTTGACTTAAATACGGATCTAATATTTGATTAATAAGTATTTATAATACTATACTTTCCTATGTTGATGTAATTTAAAAGCACTTCAAAACTTCAATAAAAAAAAACCAACAGGAATGTTCTCCCTTCGACTCTCTCGTATACTTACACGATATGTTGCGTTTTGTGTTTAGTGTTAATAAGTATTTGGTACTGATTAATAAGTATTTATAATACTATACTTCCCTATGTTGATGTAATTTAAATGCGCTTCAAAACTTCAATAAAAAAAACCAACAGGGAAGTTCTCCCTTCGACTTTCTCAGAAAATACTTACACGATATGTTGCGTTTTGTGTTTAGTGTTGCGTTGTGTTTTGTGTTTAGTATAGTGAAGATAATCCAATGGGCATTTGGGAGCAGTACCTCTTCCCGTTGACTTATTTGGTTCGAAATCTGATTTTGATTTATAGTTTTGGTATCAAGAACGCATACTAAAGTTCATACACGTATCTTTTGTTTTTTAATTATCGTGCGCGCACGCACACACACACACAATTCCATCCATCTAGCTCTTAGTGTTTCTGAGTTATCGTTGTCACATGCAAAAAGACGGACATATGGGCAGACTTTCCGTAGACGAAATTTGTCCACAATTAGATATAAATCATAAATTTTTCTGTAAAGATCACATACGAAATGTCATCTTTCTAGCTCTTCGCATTTTCATACACTTTTATTTAACTTGTACTTAACTTGTTTGTAACTTGTTCTTAACTTGGTTTCATGTTTTTAAAGATGGAATTCTGTAAACGGCTTTCATTCACTTCTTGATGTGCTAGACTATGATGTGCTTTGGAATTTTGTACTCGTATGTGCTCTAGATGACAGTATACTATCTTAATATTTTCAGAACTTAATTATTAGTTAAACGATTAACTTAATTAAACTTTGATTCCATATGAGTGGCGCCACCAGAAGGTGAATTTCAGAAAAAAAATCGATTTCAGTTATATTTATAATAATATATTATAAAGACTAAAAGGTACAAAAAATTAAAATAAAAAAATCTACTTTTTAGTACACTAATAAAAGTGTGTTTATAAACTGTTTTTAAGAGATTCATTGATTTATCATGTTCACAGACAGTCATAATTCCAAAAATGTCTTCTTTAAACTCAGGGAGGTTTAAAAAATGGAGATTCATCAAATCTTGAGACTTTTTTTTGACGATTATAATGTTTCTTCTTTCTGCAGGTTGTATTCGTGAAAGAAATAAAAAGTATTCAGAGTGAACCTAATAGCATTTTCATAATCCTACTCTTAATCAACTAAAAACATAACTACATACATCGATTAATTTTTTTTATAAGTTGTATCCTTTGGAAACTATCAGAATATATCCTTAAAAATCTTATATTGAAAAAAATTGACCACTCTTTTTTCACCTCAAATAATTAAGATGAGAAATGCTGAAATGTAAAGCTATTCTGCGTTTGTATTTTTACAGGGCATCCATTAAAAAAAAGAATTTTTTTATTTATTTTAATGTGGATTAAGTACAATAATTATTATGACGTCAAATAAAGGCAGTTGTCCTTATGTCAGAAAAAGATTGTGATTCTGCTCGGTGATCATTTTCATGGTGTGGATTGCCTGATAACTGTCTGCCTGTTGCACGCTAAATCATAAGTAGTGGGCAAACATCTTGCCGTTGGTGTGGTGAGGAAGTTTGGAGAGGGGTTGTCAGCTCAGGTGTCGTCCTCGTATCTGACCACGGTTCAAGATTACGAGGTCCGTCACAAAATAGCCCTCTTGTTGCTTTGAAACGGGGCGTTTAGTAACTAAACTAAACTAACTTGGCTGCTAATTATATACGATTGCCAGAGCTCTATTGAATTTTTTGTTAGAAGGAAATATAAAGGAATGACTGGACAAAGTTATTTAGCTGTAGAGGTATATTCTTTTTACAAATCATTTCTTTACTAATAAAAAAAATTGTCACAGAAGCATATGAAATATGTCTCTCTGGTATACGTGACTTCTTAAAACAAAACAAAAAATGCTAAAATAATAATAATGCTATAGCAGTAATATCCTTTATATATGCAGAAAAGGAGAAATAAATGTGCATACCAGTTATGTATAACACTATTTAAACAACCATTTGCAAGGAATTTAGTTTTATTTCAGTAGCATTATGTTCGTATAATATTTTTTGCATGAAGTTACTGTATAAGCCTTTTTAAAAGTTTAAGATTTTGTCTGACATATGATACAATATTCATAAATTATGTTTAAATGTTTATTTAATTTCAATTATTTTATCTTATTAAGTTTGGGGTTAAAGATTCTTAACAAAAAATTGGAGTACATGAGTTTTAGGCTATTCGAGAAATTGCGAGTAAAACTTTATTTGGTTCTTTTTTTATTTAAAAAAAGTTTATATCAAATAGCAATACGCGTTATATATCAAATAGCAATCAAAATTTTACATTTTTTCATTTGCATTTGTCAGAAGCTATGTTCTGTACTTATTGTTTAACATACATACTGCTTATTTAAACAGTTCATCTTTATTGTCAAAGCTCTTTTCATGCATGTAAAAACCTATATTTTGAATAAATAATAATAATAAAAGTTTTACATTTTGGTATGAATGTAAAAAAAGAAGCCCTTCATAAGTGAGCGTTTCATAAGTGAGACAATTCTTTTTTATTTTGTATGTATAATTCTTAACAAAATTTCCGTTTTAATGCAGTGAATACTCATTTTAATTGTGATTATTTATTAATATTTTCAACTTTTGCATAATTTCGATATTTTTTGCTTTCTCCCAGCAGTCATTTACTATAACAGCTTATCATGCAATTTTTCTTCAATTAATTTTGAATTTCTGCCTTGCTCTATATTTTACTCGGTACAGGAAGGTTTTCATTAAGTATAAAAAACTAAGCTTCTTTTTTGTCTAAAATCAGAAACAGTTTATTTTAAAAAGCCAACTTTTGTCTTACACACTAAGTATTTCATAAATTCAGGTTTGAAGCGTTTTAGCATCAAAGAGCAGATCCACCCTTCCCATTAAGGATGCACAATTCGCAGCACCGTAATTTCAGTTATCATCCCATAACTTAATTTCATTAACATCGATCATTTGTTTCAAAGCTTAACGTTTCTCAAGTGCTGCATCGTTTCCTTTTCACTATTCTCTTGAGTTCACTTTCGATTTAATTTTGAAATTTAATCTTCTACGATATAAAAGAAGACTTTAATATTGATTTCTGAGCTTCATACGGCTTGGTCATTAGTCAGAAACTTAAAATTCTGCAGAAAAGATTCCATTAATAACATTAAATAGCTTAAAATGAGTCCTGAATCAAAATCGAAGCCGTCTTTTGATATGGCGATTTTAAACGTCTACTTTATCAAATTTGATGTTGCACGCTACAATTAAACGTAAGACAAACGGCTGAGCTTCAATTTTAGTGGAACTGTTTTTACCACAAAGCTTTTAAACAAGTACCCAGTATGAAATAAATATTTACAAAATTATTCAAAGAAAACAAACTTGATTGTTTATTTTTTATAGAACTGTTAATGTGCAGATTATAAAGCTATTTTTTTCACTCTAGAAAGAATATAGACGGAGAATTTTCATATTTGCATAAAAGATTTAAATACAGACTTTTATTTCAACGATATTAATTTTGAAAAACAATTAATTAACTTTAATTGGATTCAATTAATTAACTTTAAAATTGGAATGGAAATGTCTTCTGTTTTCCTTCATTGGAAACATGGAGTCAATTTGACTCCTGCTCTAAGATGAGTTCATTTTGAAAATGTTGGTATATATTTTGAACACAGAGACTAAATAAGAACTTTATTTATTTCAATATCGTTTATTTGTTAAAATACTCTTTTCGAAACATTTATACAAATTTTTATTTGATAAAAGTACATCAATAAATACTCTGTAATTAGCAGGTTGCAGCAAGAGAGGGACGTTCGTCAACCAATTGCCTAACGTGAAATAACTGTTTTATTGTTTTAAATAAATTGTTACTAAAAATCTTCTAACCACCTTTGGGATGCTGAACCTGAGAAAACTGTGGCTCAGTCGACTCACACGTGTAATCGTTTACAGAGAAATTGTTTCAAAAATACCTACAGAACTGGCAGATCCTACACATAAAGCACCTGGTCATCAACTGGTACAACGTATAGTATAGATAGAAGGAGGGGATTTTCCCTCTTTCTCTTTGGGGGATGGGTAATCATTGTTGGAGGAGTTTCCATGACTCCACGTTTCCATTCTATGGTGAAATGTGATTGCAGTGTACGGAATGCCTTTATAGAATCCCTACAGAGAATACTCCTGATAGATCAAATAGTTATTTATGGTTTTTGATTCCATCGATTGCTCGGTATTTATCACTTTTTACAGTTAAATATGACTTGCAATTTTACCTAACGCAAATTTTTAGGGGAAAAACATATAATGAGTTAAATTTAAATTTAATCATTTAGGTTTCTTACATATGCACAGAACAAAGGCAAAACAAAATCAAAGAAGTCATAAATACACTGCGGGACAATTGCTAAGGACGGATGGCACTATCACCCACAGCAATCACAAAATGAAAGAAAGCAAAATGGTGCAAATTAGAATAAGTGCAGGATATAGTAAGAAGAGGTGTGAGCATGCAAACTTTCTTTCAAGAGATTTTAAGTATCTGATGCGTATGGAGAGTTGTTGTTCCAAGTCGCACCTTTCTCAAAGCCACCCGCTATCGTTCATATGAATTTTTCACCTCTCCGTACACACCATCAAATGGACACTTTTTTCTTTTCAGATGTTTCAAAATCAATGCAATGTTGCAATTTTCGGAACAATAAATGATCGTTATTCTAATGTCCGAACAGTAAGGCACCAATATTTTATCTTGCTGGGCCTCCACCCCCGCTTAATGTTATGCTACATTGCAATTTGTGATCCTTCCTTAGCAATTGTCCAGCAGTGTTATTTGTTTTAGTGCGACATTTATAAAATGTCCTTGCTGTTGAATTATAATTTTGTTCTGATTGTGTATTTAACTGAAACTATTAAAATTTCTTGCATTAACACATTGACTGCCGGTCATGTGAAGCCGTGTTGATAGTTAACGCCGTGCCACACCCATATGCGGACTAACTTACTATAAGAAATAAACAACTCATGTTATATTTTCAATAAGTAAAAAATTCGAAACTGCATACATTTACAACTCGTTTCTAACTTCATTCCGCGACAATACTAGCATATATACCCAAAACGTAACCGGAGAATAAATATCGAAACGTGGCGTTTCAAGCGCCAGCGCGTGATCGTCTCCTTGGCGATGACGCCACATCACGCACTGGCGCGGGATCGGCAGTCAATGTGTTAAGAATAATTTCCAGTTTCTTAGAATTCATATTTTAACGCCATTGGGAAAAAACCAGCAATTCATTTGTACCACTTGCTTTATTACAAATAAATCTTATACAGGTACAGTATATCTTAACAGATACAGAATGTATTAAGTTATTGAGACAATCTAATAAAACATTTTGTAGGAATCGCTGAAGTAAACAGACCTCTAGATAATTCAACCAAAGCATTCCTAAACGCTGTAAGTTAAATATGGTATAAAATTAAGAATTAAATTTGAAAGTTAATCAATTAAATTTAAGCAAAATTTTGTTTCCATAGACGACATATTTCATCAGTAAGATATTCATTCAGGAAATGAAGTTGATTTATATCTTATAAAAAGAGCTATCGAATTATTACAAATAAAGTAATTAAAGAACTACATCATTTTTAATTGAGCTTCATTCATTAGATATCTTGATTTTTAAGGATTTGAGTTTATTTCTTACCTCAGTTTAATAATGTTTTTTTATATAATTCGCTTTACTTGGATTTTTAGAGCTTTACTTGTTTGCTGTACTTATGTGAAAACTTTTCATAGATTAAAAACAAGCTAATATTTTTTCTAAAGAATTTATTACCAGTTAGCCAATTATATCTCTTATGCTATTAAAAAGTAACCAAATGACCAAATCTCATCATGAGAATCATCTGATTTTCAGTCAAAAATTTTAATACATGAGAAGAGAATTTCTTTCCCAATCCGTTTTTACTTTCGAAATTTAAATTAGTTAGAATTGGTTAGAAAAATTGCTTTCCTTTATTTCAAAAAGTTTTTAGAAAAATTCTTGGCTGAATATAAAAGTGACATCCTTATAAACAAGTTAGGTAAGCTAAAATAAAATATATTGCAAGAAATAAAACATACGCTATTTATTGAAGTATCTGAACGTTGTCAGAATTTTATACTTGGTTCAAATAAATGAATAACTTAAAAACTTCGCTTCATGTTTATTAACAAGAGGAGAAAAACTCATGCATCAAGGTTATGTCTAGGTTAACAGTTACAATAACGTTTCTGGTATAAAAGTATTTAAAAAGCAAAACATTTTTGAAATGATTTAATACATGCTTTGCATTTATACATATTTATGAAGATTCAATTTTGAAAGGAAATCGTTAATTTTTTAAAAAGAAGGCTAAGCTGTCTAAACATTAAATACTGTTTCATTACTAAAGAATATATGAAAAATTGTGAGATATGGTTGAAATTGCGATGTAAATTGGTATAAAGTTATCAAAAGAGTTATTAGCAAATACCGAAAATGAGAATTCAATGGTTCATTCTTTAGAATAACTAGAACTACTTGGAAGATTTTAGCCTAACTGAGGAAAGTAGACGTAAATGAACCGTCTAAAATTTATATTTTGTTCATAAATTTGGGAAATAATCACCAAAGTTACGTAGATTTTTATGATTCAATTTTTTTCTAAAAAGATAGATTAGTGAAATTATTTCAGTTTTTAAAATCATTTTTTGATAGTAGCTCTATATTTGAAAAAGAATAAATTTTTAATTTTTTTTTATAAAGTTTGAGAACATGCTTCATAAATCAATATAATGAATTTCATTTTTGTATGGCACTTACAGTTTAATCTTTAATTTAACAGCAAAAAGCATTCAACCCTTCGATAAACACGGCTATTATATGCCACATGTTATGCGCGGAGACCTCTCAGATGACATGATTTTTTTTGTCTCCAATTACTTCATCAATTTTTGTTGTTAAATACCTAGGAGATATTTTTTGTAAATATTATTTTATTTCCACAATGCTGCAGAAACATCCCCCATGATTTCTCTCAAATCAGTTTCATCGCAAATATTGTATTTTTTTAGAGACCATCGTAGATCTAGGAAAAACGGAGTAACATTAGTCGCGTCGATTTTTCGAAAATCATTCACAATTTCTAATGGAAATTTGCTCACCAATTTAAGTTTATTTTGTATTAAACAAATACAACAGTACACAACTAAATATGTAAATAAAAATTAAAAATAAAGAGAAAAAAACTTGCGCCTTTGAGCGTACCAATTTGAAAGATATGAGCAGGGGTTTTCGGAGTTTGGACATGGATGATTGAAGCCAGAACTTTGTTAATTCCCAGACCTCGAAGATCTTCCAAGATATCTAAAATGGCGCAAGGTCGTCGCTAATAAATTTCGAGTAGGAACGCAAAATATGCTTAAACGATCTGAAAGATCTCCCGCGTCTAACGGAGGGTTGACCTTGTCAAACCGTTAAGCCCAGAGATTTAAAATCTCAAATATTTGTAGGAATATAACTTGATACTAGTCACTGTATTGCAATCAGAATTTACTGTATTGTATGCGTGATTTTAACACATACATAGTGGTTATAGCGCGCCATTTGACAGTCCCCAGTGGCAAAGATAAACTAACTGAGCAAACTGAGGACGAGCTAACTCGATTCACACGAACAGCGAATATTCCTGCCGGACTAGTTATCTTTTCAGTATTGATAAATTTGTTAAAAAGTAACTTAAAATGGGTTATAAGTTGCTTATAGAAAACAAATTTCACCCTAAGTTAACATCAAAAGGCAATTTGATCATTATTTGCCAAAGTATAGGATGATGTAATTGTAAAGTATTTGGCTACGCATTCTAGAAACTATCCCATACCTCTGACAATATGCTAGAACAGTGTAAATTCGGGATCATTTTAAGACGAACGATGCCAGGAATCAGATGATTAAGAACAGGAAACTAAGAACGACGGAAATGTGTCCGCTCCGAAATTGATGAGTTGTAGGTTAGCAATTCAATCAACTCAACGAAAGAGAAACAGCTGAAATTTTGAAGGCAGTTGGTCTGATTTGGGCTCATCCGCAGAGTTGTTCCTGGCCTTATGCTTTTCACTCGAGCAGAGTTTTAATTTTACGAAAACAATATTTACTCTAACTGTAAGCTATGTAAGAGAATTGAAGGAAATGTTCTTGAGTGTACTATTGTACTTTGATACTGTTTAATGCCAAATAGTCAATAAGCTCCTTTCCAGGAATATAGGAGTCTTCTAAAAAGCCAAAAAGAACAATATTAGATACTTATCCAATTATATATCTCAACATTATTATTTTTACGCATCACAGAAAAGAATACAATGCAATGCAGCATTTGCACTCAATAAGTTATTTTTTTATAAGATTTCAATCAAATTGCTTTTTAATAGAAATACAAATGGCATGCAGTTGACGAAGAAAATTAAAGAATAATCATCAAAATTAATTTAGCCAGATTATGTTCATGGAGTTCATCAGCTCCTTCAGTAATGTATTTTGGATTTTCAACGAACTGCGTGTTAATCAGAAATTTGCATTTACTACTTTTTTAAAATTCAAGGCAAGAAGATTATTGAATTACTTTACTTACACTCATACCAGAACCGTTTCCCAAAATGATCAAACAGTGAGGAATAACGTCTTTGAATATTTTTCTGCTACTTTAGACTGCGACCCAACTGAAACTCATTTCTTACCAAGTATTTCTGTTGTTTTCTTTTAAATGTCTGAGGTCCTAATTTCGTTTGACCAGCAATACAATTTCGAACTCTATTTTCATTAATTATAACTGAATGAGATTTAAACTATTTTTGTAAGCTCGTATCAAAAATTACATTAATGCGGTTTGATGCTGATTGTTTTTAGTTCACACTAATAAGTTTTGATTGTTTTAAGATTACATTAATAATTTAGGAGGCATTATTTCGCTTTTGAAGGATTGGTAATCTCAAAATATCAAGGCCTTCATGGCTTGAAGGTTTCTTGAAGTGACTTGAAGATTTTTTTACAGAACAAATTAGTCTAAATGTAACTACATCCTGTTTAAATTGAATATTTCAAATTTTCATTTTAATTACAGATTATAACTATTGATATTTCGAACTATAGTTTCATTGCACACATACAAACTGGGGAACAAATAATTTATAATTCATAATATTGTGTAATATAATAATATGGGTTATTTGATTTTCAAGGAAATATACGTTAGGAATAGTTCTTGCAGTAAAGTTAAAGTTAGGAGTAGCTTAATAATAATTTGTTGTTTATTTATACACAACGTTTGTGGAAAAATATAATCTATTCATTTTGTAAATATTTTGAATAAAAATTCTTCTTATACTATTCATAAATTCTGTAGAAGTTCAGTTTTCCATAAAATTTCTTTCTTCACAAAGGTTTTTGCTTTAATTTAGTGGATACTGATCATATCATTTTAGACGGTTTTGGCGAATCAAGTTTCTAAAGTATGAACTTCACCATAAATCAAAATTTCTTCCAACTTTCTGTTTGAGTTAAGTTAAAAAAAAAAGTTAAGCTCTAAAGTAATATATTATTAAATTTGACGCCGCCTTTCAAATTCAGATAATTCAAGAAAAACTTGTAAGTATAGCATGAACTCAAAAGTCAAGAACTGATTCTTCAAGAACGTCTTTTCATATTATAGATAAGATTTGAAGTTTTGCAAGAACATATAAAGCAAATTTATCAGGAAAATTTCTAGAGGAAAATGCATCATATAACTTAATTTATTTTAATGTTAATAGAAACAAAGGCATTCACAAAACCACAAATTTACCTTTAAGTCAACGGATGATTTTTATAAGAAAAATACGTGGAAAAAACATAAACTTTTTTTTAAATAAATGTGATTTTAAGCAATAATATTACTGACTTAAAAGCGTAGAACGAATGTTTTTGAAAATGCAATTTTTGTAATCGTTAGAATTTTAAGTTTTACATGTATATATGCAATAATTTTATCAAAAATTTATATAATACTACTTACTTAAAAGTGAAGGATTAAATGTAATTTAATATAATGGATAGAATTTCAAGTTTAACTGGTTAAAATGTTGTGAAAATTTCTATAGTTAAATGCTTCATGTAGATTTTAGATTTAATTGATGTTGTTGATAATTCCACTTGGTCTCACTTAACTAGCAAACTCCATGAATCAAAGATTTATGATAAAGAGGAAGTGGGACTATGTTTATTAGTCAAAGCTACCTTGGAGCACTTAGGTATCCACTGAAGGAGAAGTCAGACTTACCTCCTATGTATGGGGTAGATTAGCTTTCTGGAGGGATTTCAGGCGGAACTTGTCCACATATATGTTTCGCTTGAAGAAAAGCCAGGAAATCCTCCAGCAGCTATCCTATACACAGCAAGCAATTCACTGCTAAGCGCACATGGATCGGCCAATTTTTGAATAATCCTTGTTAAGAGCAAAGCCACGAAAGAACCCATGATGCTCTTCTTTCGATTAACCGCTTAACTTACCAGCCCGAGAATACTCGTGCATCGAATTATCGAAATTTTAGTCTTATAAACTAAAATTGAATCATTAATTAGCTTTATAATTTGACACAAAAAATATGTAGGATTCATAAACATCTTAAGTATCCTATGCCTTCTTAGATGAATGAAAACGACAGCCCCTTTCCAAAACAGGAGGGGTCATCTTATTAGATAGCAAAGAAAATTATTAAGTTAAGTGGTTAAAATTCAGCCTTTCTTTGCCTTAACCTACTAGGCCACCGGACAGAAATTTTATTCTAATGCACACTACTATCATTGACAGAAATAACAAGTTTACTTCGAAGTCAAACGATGATTTTATACAAAATTAAGAAGAAGAAAATAGTAATTATCATTGCAATATTTAGCAATAATGTTACCTACTTAAAATTTGCAAATGATTCATTTAATACGTCGCTTCATGTATAGATTAAACTTGCAGATTTTGCAAATAAATAATAAACGATTTTATTCAGAAGATATCTCTAGGAGAAAAATTGAATTAATTTTCTATATGTTGCTGTTGCTGAAATGAACACCAAAGCTTCTCACTAAAATTTGAAGCTTATTATGAGATTGACTGATGATTTTATAAAAAATAAATAACTTTTTTGTCTTTATATGATTTCAGTATTAAGTAATAATGTTATCTACTTAAAAATAACATTATTACTAAACATTAATTAACACGTCGTTTCATGTAATCACTAAAATTGAAAAGTTACAAATAAATATTAAATAATTTTATTCGTAAAATCTTTAGGAGAAAAAATAATTAATTTCTATATGCCGATGTTACTAATATAATCACCACAGCCTCCCACTAAAATTTGAAGTTTACTATGATATAAACTAAATAATTTGTTTAAAATAAATATCTTGTTGTCTTTAAATGATTTCAATATTTAATAATGTTATCCTTTTAAAGTCTAGAAGAGATTTTTTTAAAACGTCATTTCATAAAAATAAGGAAATTTCAAATTTAGCAGGCAAACAGAAAATGATTTTGTTCGGATGATTTCCATAGAAAAACACTTTAGATAACTATTCAATAGAAATGGACCCTATAGGCTCTCAGTGAAATCGCGACCTTACTTCAAAGTTCGTAAAAAATAAATTCAGTTTTCTTTTCCCTTTAAATGATTGTAATGTTAAGCAATAATGTTACCTACTTAGAGGCGAGCAGTTGATGTTCTTCCAATTAAAATCAATGAAAATGTTGTGAAAGGCCGCGGATCTAAAGTGCGGGAGAAATCTTTTTGGGAAAGAATGCGACAAGATAAAAGTCACGTCTGTCAAGCTGTCCCCAAAGAGAGGGGAAACAACAACAGAGGAATGGCATTTTGCCGTTCGATTGAAATAACCGTCAATTGATCGGTGGCCATTGCGAAAACAATCAAAAAATCCCGTGATCGAAGTGCCATAGTGACGGCTGCATCTAAGATCATTGCCCAAAGTTTTAGGGGTTAAGAAGGCCGAAAAAGTTCGTCTTCCTAGAGCTGTCAAAGGATCAAGTTTCCGTGAGGCGAATTCTCCAACAGCCTTTTTAGCGGCTTTCACCAACTTTATTTCGTATTCCATCGATCGGAAAGCGCGCGCGTTTGACATTAGTCTCCAAATCTAGAAGAAATGGTACCAACGTGAGAGCCCTAAGAATGAAGGCTTCGCTCGGTTGACTTTTTCTTGTCCAGCATAGTGCTCATTAGGTAGATTGGCCTCTCGGGATTAAGGAAGCCAATCCTTGTTAGGATTTTTTTGCACAGGTACCATTTTTATTAGTCCATCTCATACTGGCCGAGCTGCTTTTTATTATCACTTTGAATAGGTATTTCGCGGGAACGTGCCGCTAAGCAATTCGTTTGTGAGTTAGTGGTCTTTGGGATAAGTATGTGATTGCTCTTTCTTTTATATGCAGTGGAAAATGATCCAGAACTGAATGGGTTTATATAAAACATACAGCGTGTGGTTGAGTTCATTCGATTTGGACTCAATTTGCTCCAGGAATTGGAATAAAATAGCTGCATTTCTTTATTTTTAACCACTGCTTTGTTCATGATTTCTGTTAGCAGAAAATGAACGGTGCTTTTATGATTGGATGAAGAATTGTTCTTATTTTTTGTTGTTACTGTTAGCGCCTTTTAAAAAAAGCGAACAATAAGAAAACTCGAACAAAAGGAGAATTTTTGAGTACGCTCCGGTGCTCCTGAAAAATTCTATAGGGGAACCCTGTATTCCATCAACGTCATGCACTCAAGAAACCTTTTTAAACAGCCACCGAAATACCTTTTTTGAAGATATGGTTTAAGAGAATAAGGATTGATGCAAGTAAATTTATACGTCTTGACTGACCCATTAGACGCCAAAGGTCCTTTGAAATTCTAGTTTTTCTTGTTGTGATTGGTTCTAGCGACGAATTTCGTTTTATTTATTTTTAAAGCTTCAGTGTAGAAACCTGTGTTGACCTTTTAAAATGAGATTTTTCTTTATATCTGCCTTCTTGAAACAGTGAAATTTGCTTGAAGAATGATACAAAATAAGGAAAATATTGAAATATCAGTAATTTAGTGTCGTATTTTAAAATCTTTTAAAATGTTATTTATAAGCATACCATGAAATAATTTTCAGAGCATATCCTATACATTACTATAACTGAAAATTAAAATCTGAAATATTGCGGTGATATATACAGAAACAGTTTTTCATTTTAGGGAGATAGTACGATTTCACGTCTTTTAAAAGCACATTAGAAAAAGCAACTGTTTAGACAGTTTTATCCTTATTGCACAGCCACTAACAAGTTAGCAAAGAGTTAACTGTTAAACTATATTAATGTTCTTGTGAAGTCACATTAATAATTTTTTTAAATAATTCAAAACGTCTCTATAGATGTAATTGTTCCTTTTTATAAGCTGCACGGTCTACACTTATTCATCAAACGAAATAATTGTCTTTTTGAGCATATATTGGATAATCTGTAAGAAATGAAATTGCCTCTGTAACATTCATCAAAAGCCTATTTATGTCTACATATGAGTGAATTACGAATTCAATATACACCTAATAGAATGAATTAAAGTAAATTCCAAAAGTTAAGCGTCTTGTTAAGACAGTAAATAAATATTTAAAAACGTATTTTAGAACCTTCTATTATTTACTATGCTGACAGTTCTGCCAAACACCAAACTACTCTTGGAATTCCTGAGAAAAGATTAAGACATAAATTCCAGATATATGAAGAGCATTATGAATGTACGTAGTATACCTTTTTAAAACAAATGTTTTTATTAAAATTTAAAATATCGAAGTTTCATGAAATTATTTTTGATGGTTGTAACTGTTAAAGTCTTTTTGTTAAACCTTAAAAGCCCGATTTTTTAAAAATTGATTTCAAAATGTTTTTTGACTTTCATTTTTTTGAATAAAACATGGGAAAAATACTTTAAAAAATGCTATTTTGTTTTAAGTATGGTTTATGGATAAAATGCCGTTTGTTACCAACTGACAACATTGAACTTTATTTCAGAAAAACATTTCCATTGTAAAATTCTATAATGCCAAACACAGTTTAATTTTAATAACTAATAATAAGGATAAGGAATTTCCTTCAACATTGTAGAATAAAATATGGTATTCTCAAACGTACAAACAAAGTTAAAGAAATGCTTCCCCAAGTGAAAAATTCTTAAGATTTTAGAGGACAAAATTGGGTATGTTGCTTAAAAGCAATATAAGGGCCTTTAGGGATTAATGGCTTATAAATAATCACGAATAGGCAGTTTTTACCAGAAATTTCCTCATCTTCTTTGTAATGAATGCGATATGAAATCCTGCACTTAATTTTTTGGTACTTCCGTATAATTTTTGAAGCTACTTTATTCACAAAATGAGTAATAAAGATACATAAATTTCAAATGTTTTTTTAAAGTCCATCATTCATTTCAAAGTTTACTATGAAAGCCATTTTGATTCATGTTACTCGTAGTATCAAAGGAAGAAAACCGTTAACCTCTGTGTAAGTTATCTCGGTAGCTGTAATGGCAACAGGCACGGGGCCATGTGGCGGCGTTCTGTGTAATTTCTTAAAATTTTTAGAATTTCAAAATTAAAAAAACCACCCTTTGAAACACACAGATATCAAAGTTATTTTCATTCAATTATACTTCCAACATGTTGAATACCATACAAAATTTTTATATCTTCAACTCATCAACATAATATACATAAAATGAAAATCTGTCATGATTTTCGTAACTATTTCTTAATATAATGCAATATTCATTAAATTGTTATCTCTGTGCTTTGGAATTGGTTCTCGCGTCTGTAACCTGGTGATAGAGTTCGAACCCCGTTTGCTGACTGAAAGCGAGACTTGGAGATGTGAAGCTGGTGCTATCTGATGGTAGTATAGACTCCGGGATCTATGGATCACATACGTGAGGAGCATGAGCAATTCCACCAAAGATCGTGCTTACGTTGGTATGGGATGAACATTGGGTTATATTTCTCCTCAAATGCCATCCTCTTCATCCAAACACGGCCATGGTGGCCTCGAGGTAAAGTCTCATTTTCGGGACCGGAGGGTTTTAGGTTCGAAATTCGATTCCACTAAAGATCTGCCGTGTTTGTTGGTGTGATGCACGTTAAATCTGTAGTCGAGGGTCAAATGATTTCTCCTACTGGTGTGGTACCGAATTTTGGAGAGGGTAGGTCCCACATTCTACGATATCTTCCCGATGTTGCTACAATACTCTGAATGCCGCACGACATCGTATGAATACTGTAGGGCATCTTGTGTGTCCCTCGTCGTCTGACCACGGTTTAAAATTATGAAGTCCACATTAAAAAATAGGCCTCATGTTGATTCAATACGGGACATTATATAACTAAACTAAACTCATGCAATCACGGTTGAAAATTGCCTGGTTCGTCTCAAAACAACCTTCATAAAGCTTCGAAATGAATAATTAATCTAAATAAAGTTAATATAACCGTTTGAAAGATGTCTATATAGTCTCTTACTAGGGAATTCTCAATTGAATTCCGTGATATTAGTCTTCTTGTTTTGTTAACTGAATTAGAAGATCACTGTGCGTCTAAGTTAAAATGGTTACACTGATGCCGGGCTGTATGGCGATGTTCCTTCTTGTCGGAAGCACGGTCGGTTTTCCAGGGATGGCATTTCCTTCTCAGATTTTAGGAACAGCGATGTCCTTCTGTATGGGGGTTTCTTCTCAAGTAGTTGCTGTTTTGATTCCTTAACCGTTATATGATGGTCGAAAGGAAAATTCAAGAGTTTCTTACAATCGAAATTTCTGCTAAGAGACAAACAGGGAAGTGCTTGTTCTAAGTCAAGGATATGCTAGTAACAAGGAAATGAATTTCGGAAAAGAAAAAAAGAAGTGTATGGAAGTTTGAAAAATAATATCTGTGGTTTCCTGTCTTTGACGACTAATTGGAAGATAATTGTGTTTTCCTTTGATTGGCAGTATAGTTATCTTTCTTGTTTTCCGTCATTAGCAATCAAGCCGACCATCACATATGGATTGACTGAATCAGACAAGACAGCAAAACTATTAATTAAGTGATTAAAACAGATACAGATTAGTTTAATGATTGTGGGAGTAAATTACTAATCGTTTAATGGTACAGCAGTTGTACCAGCCCTTCAAAAATAATCATTCTACTGGTACAGAATTTGAACCAACCAAAAGGAAAAGGTTAATGTGTCAAAGGATGTAGATTGGAAAAGAGTCGGCTTAAAAAAATTATGTCACTCCCTCGTTTTATTATATTTAATATGACAGCAACAATAATAAAATCTAATTATTTTTATTGACATTCATTAGAATAGTATAAAAATTTAAATGCTTTTAATAAGCATGATAAGGGCAAAAAGAAAAAATGTAAAGAGTACAGTGTTTTCTTATGTGAGTGAAGAACATCAAATCCACGTTACTTATAAACAATTTTTATCCTTTGAATTAAATAGGATGTGATTGCGTTATTTAATAAAGCTTTTGATTAAATTTAATATGAAAGAACAGAATGAAATTACTTTTTATTAATTAGAATAATATTAGAATCGCAATACTTTAATAAACATGATAAAAGCAAAATAATAATTATAATGGAATAAAATAGATGCGAAAAGAACAGCGTTTCCTTATGACTGCAAAAATTTTCAAATCGATATATTATCACAATTAATTAATTAACCCATGTCACACCAAGCACTGAAAAAATTAATATTTCTTGTATAAAATCTTAAATATGTGTTTCACTAAGCCTATAAATGCACAAAAAATAAAAAAAACCAAACTCTTTTTGGTTCATCGGTACAGGCTGTTCTAAAAATAGGACACAATGGTTCCTATTCAATTCACAATCCACTGCTATTCGTTCTTACTTAGGTGGAATGGGAGAAAGCATCTTAAGCATAGTCCTATGTTACATTTATACAGATAGTTTTGGGTTTTGCTGAACAGATTTTTAGCTGCAATCTTCCTTGCAGTTTTTCTGGATTTTTTTACATTAACATGATGATTTTTAAGATTTGGAAAATCTTCATTAACCTGTTGAACACGCAGTGTTCTGCAAAATGATTTCCTTGGAATAGAAAGTTCCAAGTAGACAACTGTTATGTATGATTGAATATGATTATTTTTTTACCAGAAATAGTTAATTGGTTCTTCAACCGTCAGCTCTATCAAATTCAGAAGATAAATTCAAATAGCTCAACAGGAGATTTACAAGCAGCAAAATCGTTATTGGTTAGAGTTGTCTCTTGAGAAAATAACTTCGGAACACGGTTGAGCTTGGGTTCACATTTTTACCATTGGAGATTTTCATCATATTCTTCATTTCTTTTTGAAACTAAAATTTCAATCGTGTGCAAAACCTTTTTAGGACATACTTCTTCATACATTGCTTTATTCATCTTCCTTATAGATGAATCACCAATCTCCTCTGTCTCTCTCAGAGCATCGGAATTTAGAGGTAAATTTCCTAACTCATTCTCTGTCTCGTCTAAATCACGGTCATCTTAAGTCCAAAAAAAATCCAACGCTTTCTGCTCAGTTAAAAATTTATGTTACAATTTAAAATACTTGCAACAAAATAATTTCCAAAAGAAAGCCAAATTCAAGCGTACGAAAATGAGAGAAACCAGGTCTGCTTTGATGAATTTCAAAATAGAAAGGGACTTCAAGAGCTGTTGTTTGAGAAAAATCCCCCCCGAGGTCTGGCACGTGATATGCACCTGTCAGACAGACTGTTAGGGACCTCCGTTAGTTTTAGAGTAGCAATCTTTGGAATGTAACAGAGAAAGTAAAGTGTATCTCCATTACTAAGTGATGAAGGTTAGGTAGTAGTGGATTGCACCATCGTCCTATTTTTAGGACAGTCGCAAATGCAAGGAAAATTGATCTTCGAGATAGTTTTTTGATAATGTTTTTTATTGGTATAAAAGTATGGAATATTACTTCACTAAATTTGTATGTATGTTTTTCTTGGAGTTCAAAACTTTAAAAAACTTGTTTGTTTAAAACGCATATGAAAATATCTGAAAAAACGTCATTTAAAAAATTCAATAAAAAATAAGCAACATTAAATTAAATTTTCGATGAAAAAAAATATATAGTTAGATGACTCTTAAATAATAAAGCGTCTTTAATTTGACTTAAAATATGCAAAATAATTTATAAAAAGGCCCCTTATATGTCCTATCCATTTTTTTCGGACGATGAGGAAATGTGGGTTAAATTGGATATGGCTACGTTATTTAATAAATCACTCTTCGAAAGATTCATCTGAATGCAACTGAAGTTTCCTTTTATTCCTTGATTTTATCGAGCTATTTTAAATGCAACCTCTACGTACGATCAAATTTATAACAAAGTGCCAGACTGCTGGTGATAAATTTAAATAGCGTTTAGCCATTTCAAGTATCACAATTGAAAGTTGCTCTTTTTAAAAATAGCGCAATAAAGACATTTCACAGTCAAGGAATAATATCAACAATATTTCTCCCATTGAAGAAACAAAACAGAGGCTTGAGGTCAGAAAGAAATATTCTTCGTTTGGGGTTTTGTTTGGTAAAATGCCAAAAGTTAAAGTTTCCATACGTCGAAGAGCTTTTATTATTTTATTAGGAAGCATTAACATTTATTTGATTAATGGTACTTTTTTTCTTCGTGTATTTGGATACATTTCCTCCTAAGCCACGTGAAGCTGTGCCTCTTTATCTTTTACCCTGTTTTCGTACTAAATTGTCGTCGTGTGGATGATTGTGTAAGAAGGGAATGTCAGATCATTAGTACACAATAATGCTTTCTATGAACAGCGCATTAAGATAAAATGTGCTCTTTAAACTTTTGTATGTGATTGCATGTTTTAGAAAGAAAACGCGATTATACACGCTGCATTGAGGTGCATTAATTTGGTTTTATTAACTTTATAAGTACGTACAGCTACCACTTGTTGTGATTAAAATGAAAACTTTTATTGAAAAATCGTCTCTAACTTCCAGGTGGTCTATGTAGTTCTTAAACCACTCAATTTTAAGTACAATGGCAGTATGCTAAAAGCCAGTGGTTCTCTAATCTAACCCGTTTTAGACTTTCTCAAGTTCAAGAAACAAATTTAGAATTGTATCTTCTATGTTCAGGGTGACTAAAATCGGAGCAAGCTAGAGGTATGAAATTTGGTTTGTGGTCTTGAGACCAAAATTGTAAAATTATGGATTTATATCAAATTTGGACGAAATCCGTCTATGGGAATTTTGTCTATCTGTCCGTCTGTGTATATGAGAACACAATAATTTAAAAACGCAACAAGCTATATAGATAAAAGTAAGAATATGTTTTTACCACCAGATTTCCAGAAGTATATCAAATTTTGGAACAAATCCATTAACGGGTTGTCTGTACGTTGATATATCTGTTCGTTTGTATGTGAACGCGATAACTGAAAAACGCAACTAGCTAGATGGGTTACTTTTCGTATAAGATTCTTACACCAAAATTGCAAATCTGCGTCTAACTTCGGACTAAATCCTTCAAAGAATAGACTATCTGTTTGTTTGTCTGTCCGGGTGTATGAGATCACGATAACTCAAAAACAAAACAAGTTGTACAAAGGAAATTTTGCACTTGATCATGACACCAAAAATTAGCAGATTTTTATCAAATTTTGGACCCCATTGGTCAGCACGAAAAAGTCCAAAGTGCAAACTTGATTCCGTTTATTAGACTATGAAGCTTAATATATAAAGATTTCACCCGGCCTGCAAAAAGCGCAGGGTTGAAAGTTGATGACAGTCACCATGAAAACCCCTACCAGCACGAGACACCGGGAGGACACAAGTGGCACGGAGCCTCTGTACTATCCTCTACGCTTCCTGAGCATGTTTCTTCCATTTAAACAATTTTGTTCACTGACTGGAAAGCCCGTTGATTACACCTCGTTGAGAACGCATTCCAACAACATCACATACTTTTCTTTCTATGTATGTTATATTACATTCATAATTTTTAAAATTCCTACTATATCATAATATTTCATAGCATACATCATAGAATACATATTAAATAATTCCATCACTTCACAATTATAATAGAAAAAATGATAGATTTCAAGAATTTTTTTCAGTTTAAGATTCAGTTTTCCGTATATCATTTACCATTAACGCTTTCGAATGACATTTACCCCATAAAAATTAAAATACTTTCTTCATGCATCATTTCCAATAAAACATTACAATAACACATCAATCAATAGGGTATTTTCCCATAAATAAAATCAGTTTTACGATTCAACTTTCAACGTAATATTTAACACAAATTGCGTTGTATTCTGTAACTATACTAAAAAGTCGAGGGGTGAACACTCCCGTAAACATTTCCTTTTTCCTCGGTATCGAGGAAAAATTAATCTTTCTATATATTCTACATAGGAAAAAGTAATTGTTCCGAAAAAAACTTAACTAAAATAAACTAAAGATCTCGCATCATTTCAGTGTTATGCTGAAAGATATATTTTTTGTCATTGTGAGAAATTTATTTGCCAGAAATCTATTAATATAGTAAAACTAAGGATACTTGACCCTACTTTTACTTTTTCTTATATTTCTCGAATATTTGAATTTTTATCATCATAAAAAGATTTGTTTTTAAGAAGAATAAATGTACTTATGCTAAACTGATATCTCATTTAATCATAAAATAAATATATTTCATGAAATTGCCTAGGATCAAGTATCCCTAACGTTAGGGATACTTGACCCTAAGCTAGGGATACTTGACCCTACATGCAAAGAGTATTTAAATTCTTTTGATAATTTGAATGTACGCGAAATTCAGATATTAGGTTAATACTACTAAATTACAAAAGTGTTTATTATTGAAAAATATTAATAAAACTAATAAAAAATAATATGGAATCTATAAAACGCAGTTGTTATTAGTAAAATGTAGTTAATAAATTAAATTAGTCTAGACATTAAATTAAATATAGTTATTGAATTAAATTAGTTTAATAAAGAGTTAAAATATTGATTTAATTAAATGATAAAAATTACAGAAATGGAACTGAAAACCTAGCAGCGTCGTTAGCGCGTTAAAGAAATGAAGGTTTTGGAAAATTAGAAAAAATAACATAAAAATGAAAAAAAGGAATCTAAAAAATGTTGTACGAAGCTAAAAACATAGAAGCTTAGTAGACCTACTCGATTCTTCTAATATTTAAAGAAAATTAAAAGCAAAAGAATAAAAATATATTTTATAAGAAAATTCAAATCAAGAAAGAAAGACAAACTCAGTAGAAATTGCGAAACGTTAAATAAAACCAAACGATGACAAATAGTTCTAGCAAAAGATTTTCATTCAAATAATAAATAAATGAATAAAACTTTCTTTCAGGCGATGAAAAAATAGATTGATTGAATTTCAATTCTTTTTAAAATTCTTACTAAAATATTTATTTGCATTATTTAAAATTATCACATTAAAAAGAAATTTTATTCAGTAAATAATTACTAGCAAACAAATTTTAAGTAATTATTCTCTATATTTGATTTGCCATTTTGCCAACAAACTCCACGCTCCAGAAAACCGACCCCAACCACAAAATGTGCTTCGGTCGGCTACGACATCGGAGCTGAAAGAGCTTTTGATAGTTGCAAGTATCCCTAACTTGACTTTTTCTAAATAGTCTAAATATCAAACCACTTAGAATTAAGATTCTGCAAAACATCGTATATCAAATTAAAGCTTGAAGTATGCTTAAAACTCAGAAATATTTCAATTCATCATATATTCAATAGTAAACTTCCTATCCACTGAGGAATGAAAAAGTGAATATTTACTTTTGTCCCCCCCAAAAAAAATATATTTACCTACACACCATTACGATGGCTTTTCAGCTTGAAACGGAAACCCCCTCCAATAGACCATATGACCAAAGGTCAAATAAACATAGTGACAAAACATAACAAAAAGCATAACATAACAAAAATTACCAATCATCTCAAAATCTGTGAAAATCACGTAGGGTCAAATATCCTTAGTTTCCCCTACATATACATCCGTATGGAATTGAAATTTACTGTTCTGTTAATACAGTTGACTTGAATTCTTCTAGAAAAACATTCTGCCCCTTGGATTTCTATAGATCTTCATTCTATGATAATAACTTTTAATACTGTAATTTGATGCTTTATTATAAATGCAAGTATATTATGTGGTGTTTACTATCAGAGCTTTTATTTGCAAAAGACATCTGTGTGTGTTTCCCATATTCACCGAGTTCTTATAAAAAATATTATAGTGATAGTCTTTTATTCTTATTATATCTGCAAAGTCTTTAGTCGTTATATGTAGTAAAACCATTTGTGAATCTCCTAAATAAGCTTTCCTGAAATAGTTTATGATTTTCTTTCTATCGAAAATCAGGATATGCTTGAATCATAAAGAATATACTTCGGCAAATACTTTACGAAATGCTTCTATTACCATAGTAAATTAATAAAAACAAATGACGGTTGTGCGTTAATGAAACAAAAACATGCAAAGGATAGTTAATTAATTAATTGCTTAGGTCTAAAATGACGGATAAATCCACATATGTGATAAATCGTCGCTTTACAAGAAACACCAGCTATTTCATTTTTTTGAAATTTCAAAGAGGAAGAAAATACTCAATATTTTGCAACCAATAACGAAAATTTCTAAATTTCTATCACATCTGATAGGAACATGCAGTCTAATGTACATATTAGATGTTAAAAAAATTCAGAAACATTAGTTATTGGTTGTAAAAAATTGAGTAATTTCTTCCTCTTTGAAATTTCAAAAAATTGAGATATATGGTGTTGCTTGTTAAGCGACGAAATAGAGATTTCATTATTTTTTGGTTTTTAAAATTTAAAATTTATGATGTAGCATTGAAAATAACCTGAACCTTAAATATGCGTATTAAAAATCAAAGAACAGTTTCTTCAAATATTAAAAATTAAAGCATTAAACTTAGCATTTATTACAATAATAATACATTTTGAGGTGTGTCTGCCTGTGTTTTCGGCTTAAAATTTCTTTTCTTGTAAAATCATTGTCAAAAATAAACAGACTGACATCCAGCCTACAAAGTAACATTTGTTTAAAATATTTTTCCATAAAAATGTGAGGAAATCTTTGTATATGTTTCACAAAATCGCCTGCATTATTCAAGACACGACGATTCTTTTTGAGAAACAAATGTCATTGAGATCGGAGTAGAAGCGGTGTTCTGCATTATGATAGTTTAAAAAATCTTACTGCTTTAGTGTTTTGAGGCAAAAAAATCACCGTGTCAGATTGTATAGAAGAATGTAATGAGCCACTGATTGTTGTGCAAGTTTTTGATGATTTCGATCTGAAATGATTAAACTAAATGTATCTGCTGTTGTAATTCACCATTGAAAAACTAATTACCTAGCTTCATGCTTCAGATAGTTAAAATACATGTGGCACTTTCTACTAACCTGGTATAATTGATAAATAGATAATTGATAACTAGTGTAGGATGGTTTGTATAAGCATGGATGGAACTCGATATGCAACCAACTCCACGTGGAGTTTTCTAGGTGATTTCTAGAAATCAGCAAATAGTTGCATATACTTATAATAGTTATAAGAAATCTTCATTAGTATTTATGACATACTAATAAAGGGAATTGTTTATTTTAGGTAGATAGGTCAGTGAGCAAACAAGCATTTAGAAATAATTGCCACCAAAATTATAATAAAACATATGATTTTTTTTGTAAAAAGTAAAATTTTGAGGCTCTTGCGAGGAGTGAACATAAAGTACAAAAATTCTGAAAAAATTCAGCAGTGATACGCTAGTCAATAGACAACTTTTCCCAACTAGTGCTATTTGATAGGACAGCATTTACTTTTTCGCTCCACCCTACTGTACAAATCATGTCTAACTACATTTATACTCAACGATGAATTTAATTTTCGAAAAATAAAGGTAATGGCGTATACATAAGCATTATATTTATAATGATTCTCTACCCCTTGAAAGTCGATGAACCCTTTGAAAGAGTCACCATAGGCAGTTGGCAAAGTAACAAAAAATAAAGTTGACATAAACGGCTTGCATTACGTCCATACTATTAAAAATGTTTTAAATTATATGTCTGACAACCTATCTGAGAGTTAAATCAGAAATGCCTATTGATCGATTTAATTTCAATTAGTATGGCACTCCCGTCGTCACATAGTTTTGGAAGTGTGGTCGGATCATATCAAGAATAGTATTTTTACATCGAATAAAGATGTTTATAATCTCTTTCTCAATTAACTTTCCAAAGAATCTGAATTGAAAGAAATGTTTTTTAATCTACATAAGTTTCCCGGGACTTACTTATGATAATGCGAAAAAGTTCTTATGCTAGGGTTATTATTCATATCTTTTTATGATGTTATTTATTCCAGTACAGCTCGTTCTGAATTCAATATCCGATCCGATTTCAGATTAGAGATCTTCATTTGATCTGATGATTAAAATTTGGACAATGATAGCCTCGTAATCTCAACTGTCAATCATTTCTTTAAAATTTCCAATCATGATTTCTTCATCTGTTGATGCATCAATCAACTGATCTGCAAGAAAGGTAGCACAGCAACTAACATATATTCATTATAATTTCGATATCGTAACATATCGAAAGTGATAGGCGACCAAGGGTTAGCTCATTTGGGCAGCACCAGCATTTCATCCATACATAGCTCCAACCATCTTATTAGATTTTCACACAGATCCAAATTGCGCACAACGGATTGGGGCAAGCTGGAACAAGCCAACTAACGCAGTTCATCCAGAAAATTCATATACAAAGGAACTTGAACTCCAGTTTTTCGTGAATAGAGAATAAAAGATAGTATAATAATTTCCTATAATAGATTCCTGTATCTTAAAATTAATTATAGTATTTTTGTAGTTTAACCCTTTATTTTATGAGTGAAAATGTTCTTATGAAAAATATTTTAATAAAGACATTGTCAATTAAAATACGACTAAAATTATTCCGATTTTAAAGAAGATTTTAAATTACAAATATTTTTGAATATATGCCTCTGTATTTCAGAAAGAGACATGTATACAAAATTCATTTTAAACTTTTGTGTTAGAAATTTATTTGTAAAACTGCATATGCAGATGCATTTAACTGATTTTCATTTGAATTTATTTTTTATCTCGATTTCCCAAATCTCGTTGCATTCTACTAATCAGCTAAGCTTACATTTGTTATTAGCTAAATGTTTGAAACATTTATATCTCCAGTATAAATTCCGCATATACTTGAAGTTTTAAACTTCACAAAATTGGTAATCTAGCCCTGTTGGTAAATAAATCATTTTTAAGACACTGGCTTAGAAGATGTGCTGAAATGGTATTACTGATTTACATGATAAATTTAGTGACACCTTTGCGACTAAATCTAAAATCTCTTTGATTGAATATGTAGATATTTTCCAAGTGAAGTTGTATTAAGGTCGACTTAACCCACTGCATCGCTGACGGGAATTACATTTGTTAATGATATTTGAGCCATTTTGAATATGGACATGCTAGAACTTGTACATTTATCAATATTTGTCACTATTCAATATACTGTTTTTTGTCAATATTTGTCACTATACAATATAATTATTGTTAATTTGAGAACTTTTATCTCATCTCTATAATGTGTGTTTATTTTTTATCTGACCAGTAACTGAAATTGCAAGTTAAAATGCATACATGGGTTTTATACAGGTTAAATCTTCATAAAAAATGTATTAAAGCTTTGAAATTGAAACCCTTTATCTAAACTACATTCAATATGGATCTGTAAAATCTATATTATAGACATTGAAATGAATTTTAATTGTTTCTTTCATTAATTTTTTGCAATAAGGAAATTAATTTCATTAATTTTTTGAACATATATTAGAAAGTTACTTCAGTGTTATAGAAATTTGATAATACAACATTCAAAATACAACAGTTGGAAAAAAATGAACGATAGGCAACATTTGGGTTTATCTCACAAAACATAAAAGAGATTCATGCTTGTATCTTAACAAGGTAAAATAATGATTGTGTTGCAACTGATAAGAAAGCATGTTTTGGTAATAAGAAGGCCATTCATCTTTATAAGAACAACTTCAGCTATTTCAGAAACAAAACTAAAACAATATGCATTAAACTTCGCATGTGGAAAGCAGTATTCTCTTGAAAATATAACGATAATACTAGATCATTAACCCTGAATCTGTATTCCTAATTTAACAAAACTGTTATGAAAAAACTGTTATGAATGCAATATATATCCAAAAGAACAACAGTCTATGGCACGAAGATCCTTATATCAAGTTTCGATTTCGAATTGTATCCATTCAGATGTAGGACTCGTATGAATTGAAACATTTCTTGGGTTACGTTATTTTATACAGATTTAAATTAATTTTACTATAAACTTTATAGCGTCGAATTAAATTATGTTATTATGGCGTAATATATAAATAACAATTCGTTTCGTCGGAAAAGTATTCGTATATTTTTGTACGAGTTGCATATAAATAACGATTCAAAATGGACCGAAGATGGAGTATTAAGTGCGATAGGAGTCTGATTCATACATGCATACATTGATCAAAGTACAAATATGAACAACAATGCACGAAGGATAACATCTGTGTATGCAACAGAGAGATAAAAACTGAGCCAAACAATGCTGAATAAAAGCACAAAACTAAACTGACTCACAAAGAAATAAAAATGATCCAAGTGCGAATCTTAACAAGGCAAAATAATGATTGTGTCGAAACTGATAAGAAAGCACGTTTTGGTAATAAGAATAAAAAGTCGAGACATCTTTTTATAAGCATAACCAAACTTAAAAAATTTTCAATTATTTCAAAAACAAAACTAACACAATATGCATTAGATTGCAACAGTGGAAAGCAGCAGTCTCTTGAAAATCCGATGGTAATGTATTAAAATATTTTATGTATTTTTATTTTTGAAACATCGTTTGATTGAAAAAAATTCGTCTTTTTAAGCCCTTGGTCACGTGTGTTAAGATATTTCACACTAGGTAGAAACACCCGTTTTTTTATTCCGAATATTTGCCGAGTGTCAAAAGTAAATGTTGATTTGTTTCCAAGTTTTGTTTAAAAAAATTGAAAAGCACATTCCCATTTCATGTCGACAGTGAGGTATAAAAAAGATAGCTTAGATTTTTTTGATGTACGGAAGGTTTGATAAAGGGAAGAAAAAAAAGTTTTGAAGAATGGTGGAAAGGCCGAATCATTTTTTTAAATACATATTGATTCTAGTCACATTTCGACACTACAATTTATCTATGAATTTTTCTTAACAAATACTATAATAAAAGCCCATTTTTCTTTTTCATAATCGATCATTTTTCTTTGCCATCTCAAAATAGTAAATGCATAATTCTAAAAGCAACTTTTTTGTCAATGAGTCAAAATTCTGAAGGATTATTTATTCAGAAGTTTGGAAATACGAGAGAAAAATAATCTATCAGTTAAAATAGCTCTTAGGAAAGCAAAAATTATTTGAGTTTCAGGTCGTGCAGAATATTTTCTGAAGGAAGAATCACATTTTTACTTTCGCCTGTAAGATATCTATATATATGTTACGGTCAATGTGATAAACCGGTTATTATTAATAATAACCGGATCTGTAAATGGTTATTATTAATAATAACCGAATATTCATATTGACCGTAACATATATAAAGAAAGAGTATTATATTCGATAAAAACCTCGACCTCGAGATTTTGATGAATGTCCACGTTTTAGACCTCCCTGAGCCCCTCAATAAAACATCTAAAATTAAATATGTAGTATTGACACTTAAATTGTAGATTAAAATCCGTCGATTAGAAGTCTGCCTGTCTGTCCTAACGCATGTGAACACGATAACTCAAAACCGAAACAAGCTAGATAGGTGAACTTGTACGTCATCGTTACGCCAAAATTATAGATTTAATTATTTTAGATTAAATCCGTCAGCCATCTATTCGTTTATATGTGTGTATATAGACACACTGACTCAAAAATATAACAAGCAAGACGATCTAAAATACTATATCAGATTTTAGACTCGATTTATTTTTATTATGTAATTTTCATACCAAAAAATCTAGATGGGAATCAAAATTTGGACCAAATCAATCAATAAAAAAAAGTAAACATCATGGATTTCCTAGTTTTATTTTTGATTTAAAAGCCACATTTATACAGTTTTAAAATTTTTCTATTTTTCTTTATGTTGCTTCCGTTGTAAAATATTAAATATCATAAAAATAAAAACAGTACGTTCAGAAAATATTCCCGATTTCTGAATTTCATTTTATCTGCCATAAAACTGGTAGATAATAACATTCCCATTAGTCACCAGTTGATGATTGGACGCTTTCTTCGTTTGTATAACGCTACAATGAAATCTTGTAGAAAATGCAACGATAAGTGTTAAAGAACATTTTTCTCTGTATCATAGCAAAAAAACATTAAACTTTTATCACGTTACATAAAACTCTAAAACTTATGGAAGCATTTGTTTTAACATTTTATGGGGTAGTAAAATCTAGAGTTCCATTATTCGCAAAAAAGAAAGAGTCTTAAAATATGACTCAACAGAGACTTTTTTGTCACCTTTTGCCGATCATAGCTTGTTTTACACCGCTAAGCTTTTGGTTTCGTTAAAAAATATTTGCGAATTGCCACTCAGTATCTATGAAACTAATTAATCAGATACATTTTAAATATGAATACAGATAATTTCGATCCTTCATTTTAATATAATTGTTACTTAGGCCATCTGTGTTTAAGTTTGATTCTGAGGCTGTTTTGTCATAAATATGCCAATTTTATTTAAAGATGGGATAATTATTGATGAGTTAATAATTTTACTGACAATATCTCAATGATGTTTCTGTGATAAATGTAACTTTAATAGCCTTGAAGATATTTTTTCACTTCACTTATGGATATTCTGTTCATATTAAAAAATCTTAATGTAAGATTATTTAATTTCACTTTCCTTATAATTGATTCTGCTCTCTATTTATTTGTTTTAACTTTCTATATATTTGACTTCGATTTGTATCTTTAACAGATATTCCGTAAATCCAATATCAATTAATATATTGATGATGGTAGGTTATAAAAGTCGTATGGTCTTAAATTCCACATATTTTTAAGCTATGTACTAGAATGAAGCAAGAATATTAATGCCATTCTAAAACCCTGAATCTAGAAAGTTACATCAGAATACTGATACAATCCATTGTGATATCATCGGTGAATGGAGAGTTGGATGTTTCACATAGCATAAAAACACAGAGGTGCATAGAGCAATTGCAATCTGACTAGCCATTATTGATGTCAGCACTTTAGCATGGCTGCCCCATTCATCAGATATATCACCAGTTGAGCAAGAGACGGATTTTTCTTTTCTTATTCAAAATTGCTTGAATAACACTACCATTCCTTATTTCATACTTATTCTCGGCATCACTAGGCAGTTTGATAATGCATCTGCATACACTTTTGTTTTGGGTTCACCAAAGTGGCTTTCCATTTTTGGCTGTTTTCTTTCCACGAAACAACAAGTGGGGGAGAGTGGGATAACACTGGGTACCTTTATTCTGGCAATATTAGTTCTTCTTTCTAGCGGACAGATACTGAATTACACTCTACTAGTCAAGAAAAAGGAACAGTCATAGTGGAGTATTACAGCTGTTGAATTCAGTCCTTCTGTGAAGGTTTATTTGTTTTAAGACTTCAACTCTCCAATGTTGGTTTGATTTTAAACTATCCTTACTTAAAAATCATTACACTTTTAAAAACCATTTTTAGTCCAGCTTATTATACGTTTACTAAGGATTTATACCCTATCAAACAATAAGGATTTACTTTAATAATTGAGCTGTTCTATTTCGTTTCTTATTAAGTCTGCACTCGGGGTAAATCCGGGTACTTCAAGTGGCGTAAAACCGAGACATTCAGTATTGATGCTTCCTCCGATTAAGACGATAAAAATATATCAGACGTTGATTGTTTATATTTTAATGATGAATTCTCTAATTTAAATAAAGAAGAATTAATCTAATGTAAAAACTGTCTTAGCTGTGCCCACGAAAGCTGTAGTGGCGCGGAGGAAGAAGACAACTTCTTTACATGTGAATTTTGTAATTAATATTCTTAAATTGTCATATAAAATAAGAATGATTGCAACTTTTCCCCTGAAAATGATTTTTCCTAATTTCCCATAACGTTAACATGTGTTACACCACTAGTGGGGTAAAACCGGGTAGTTTGACTTCCTTTATATAAAAATCATTGATAAAAAAGTAATGAAACTGTGACTTTTCTGGTGCAACTTTTCTGATATTGTACTCCGATAAACAATGAATATTTTAATAAAATTTTACAAGCTCTCTGTCGAATATTTTAGCTCCAGCAGGTCTTCGAACCTTAGCTACCCGGTTTTACTCCATTTTCCCCTAATTAGCATTAAACACAACAGTAATTAAAATTTTAATAAGCATTATTAAATTTATATGAAATTATATTTAAGAATAAACTTGATAATAATAGTTTCTATTGAAGCGTACACGCACACGTACTTCATGAATTCAGAATCCATAACATTTATTTAACCTTTTCTCACACGTTACCGTATGAATTGTGAGATGTCGCTAATTATAAACTTACAACCCTACAAACAGTCGAACAGCGTAAGTCGCCAACTGCCGTGTCTCCCGTCTATAAATAAGATGTAAAATTTATACGTATTCAGAAATAAACCTGTATATCAGAGTGCTTATATAAGTTTCTTTGACTGATTACTTCCAAGCAAATTTGGCCATTTACCATCACTCTAAAACATTATATTTAATCTTTCTTAACCTTCCGTTGAAAAAAATTCCAGATTATTTTAGAACATGCAACCCAGGAAGGAATTATAAATTTTCGCAGATCTATGGAAACATTTCAGGAATTGAACAAACTGTACACTAGTAAAACTAAACCTCTGGAATAGATCGAACAAAAGCTGAGACATAAGGGCAAAGCCTACCACCATATTTACGTTGATTCTTTCCGTCGGTAATTACTCACACACTGTTTCATGATAGTCCATACAGTTAATTCTACCATTCACTAATTCGATATCACCTTCTTTCTTCCAGTCGACTTCCCGCCAAGCAACTAATGAGCCGCCCCCAATCTCGTAAGTTGAAAAACAACGTCGTGCCTTATTATCATCCTTCTAACAGCTATAAATTCCATCTGGGTCGTTGAGATCAACCTTTATTTTTTTCAGCCAACACCTCAAATCTAGAGCTTTATTCTTTGCCAAAGGACCTTATTTTTCTCCCTGAAGATGTGGAATGCAATGGTAAAACTTCTGTAGATGATAAAAATATATCAATTAAAAAAGTTCGTTTCTTGGTTTCAATTCCAGAAAAATAACAGTTCAAAATTACCTGACCATGTATGATCATGAACTAAAAATAATCCCCATATATATTGCACATTTTTCTTGCATTAATAATCAATCTTTTAGAAACAATATTCAGGAACCAGCAAGTCGCTTTTAAACATGTTGTCCTTCATGTCAGTTTCTTCTGTCTGAACGACTATTCAGGTACTTATAATTAATTTTTTTGATAATTTATGTTAAATTAATGAGAATCAATATTTTTTGGAAAGTTGTCGAGCAGTCCATTATGTAATTTCAAAATCACACCTTAATTTAAGCATTAGCTTAAAATATCAAATGCACGACAGCAGAAGAGGTCAGTAGAGTTTTTTAAAAAATAAATATTAACTTTAATTTCTGATTTCGAAATTTAAAGATTTTAACTCGTAATATGTAAATTGTTTGTATATCATCAGGTATGCTATTTAATTGGCTTTACATACCATTCTAGCGAACCATCACAACAAAATCCCATCTGTTACATTCTCGGAACCTCCAGGGAGGTTTAATTTTTATTTCAAACAGGTTCTCAAATTCGGAACTTAAAATTCTGCATTTCATTTATGCAAAGAACTTTAGTTATTCATTTTTACCAGAAAAATTTAAACTGTATGTCTTTTCCATTTGGAAAAATTTAAAAGTGCTTCTGATGGCACACAAAGATTGGAAGCGAGCGAAGTGCACGAAGATATTGCAGCATAGATATAATCATTACGAAAGTTGCTTCGTAAATGTTTTAGGAACTAACTGCTCCAAGTTGCAGGGATAAATAGTAATACGGGACTGAGTAGTGAAATACGGTGACAATCCCGTATATACGGGAGGCATGGAAACCCTAGCCATACAACCCATGTCCTTCTTCTTTCAGATCAGTCAGTCAGATGGGCCACGCCAGGGCTTCCTAGAGAGAAATGTCTCGGTGTCCCCGGCCACTCCCTAATTCGCTTGACCACTGTGTACATTCGCACGTTAAAATACGTGCTGTCAATAATGATCAAGTATTGATAAACTGCTGGTTATTAGCGAGTTTATATCAAGTCTTTTGCTAACGGCTACACACTTCTTTAAAAACTTTACTAAAATTTTTAGTTTTGAAGTTTAGAGGTTGATTTATTAGTTTTTTAGTGTTTCTACATTTGATGAAAGAGCTTATGAAAGTTATATATCGAACAAATGCATTTGCATGTTGAAGATTAACATTGCTATCTACAAAAATAAAATAATTCCGCATAACTGCTTTTACAGAGCACTAAATTCTAATTCATACCACTAAAAAACAAGAAACACCATTACCTAGGAATAGTTTGTATAAATAACGTAAATTTCACGGATATATTTGTATTAAATTGGGGATTAAAATAAGTGATATTTCTTAATATACTGGTAACCATTAGATAGTTATTAGTGCAATGAATTCTAATATTTCATCACAAGAAATCATACAAGCAGTTATGAAGTACAGAGGAAAATCGCTTAACGAGCACCTCGCCTAACAAATAATTCGCATAACGAGCAAAAAAAAAAATTGTAAAAAAAATAACTCGCGTAACGAGCGACGTTTCGTATAGCGAGTGACTATAAGAGGGAAAGTTCAAGATAAAGCGCCTGCTACTGTCATATCCACGGTGCTTTAATCTTGATTTATTTCTTATCAAACATGGCGTCTAGTGATCTATTCTTATCAAACATAATGTCTAGGGACCAACCTTACTCTCAGGCAATATTAGAAATATCACTTCTACACCGTTTCCTGTCTAAAAATGATCGAAAATGCAGAGGAAGGGGTTACCAAAAAACCCCACTTCTGCTAGGAAGAAGCTTTGGTCGGAGAGTGTTGTCGAATGTGACATTGAGGAGTCTGGAACAGTATTCTGCGGAGCCTACATTCAACGAGATTGTGTCTTTGGCCCAGATCAGGAGACTGGAGGTGGATAAAAATGGTATCGATGAGCTTGTGGAAGAGAACAACCAAGAGCTGACAACCGAATAGCTTATGGAGTTTATTGTGTTTCACCACAAGAAGTTATGGAGGAGAGTTTGTCAGAGGAGGAGGTAACAGCAAAGCAACAATCTTCTAGCGCAATAAGAGAAATGCTGAAAGCATGGGAAACTGTTTCTTTGTACATTGAGAAGCATCACCCTACTAATATGGCAGTGGCTATGCGCGCTACATATTTATTTTATGATAATGCTGTGTCGCATTTTCTTCGAATTTTGAAGCTTCGTTGAGAACAAACGGCTCTAGACAACTTCCTACTAAAAAGTAATTAGGTATGTATCATAATTCATTTATAAAAATCAACAACTCTATTAAAACACTTAGAAAAATTAGTGAAATTTCTAAAGGAAGCATTGAACTCAATCCTACTAATTATAGTATTTATCATAAATAATAAACTTATTTCGATTTTTTTGTTTTATTTTCTGCAAATCGTATCTGCATTCCATGTTGGTTTATTCTGTTATAAAAGAAAAGATGAAGACGATTCACACTGCTTAACAATCTTATATACATAACTTTCTTTGAATGAACGCGATACAAAAAGTTTTTTTGAGTATTTTTTTCAGTACGGAACGCATTATTGTATTTTGCATTAATTTATATGGAAAAATTGTTACGCATTACGAGTAAGCTTCTTGAACGAATTATACTCGTTGAGCGAGGTTCCACTGTATTTTTAATCCAAAACAATACTACTGTTCGAATAAAATGAACAATAATACAGAATCGCATGCTCTTCAAAACAATAAAAATATAATGGTTAGTGTTTTTGCAACTATTTCAAAAATGAGAATCGGTAAAGTAACATTAAAGAAATTTGTAAGGCATAAAACTTACAAAAAACTAAAAAATACCTACCTGAACAATAAAAATATTTGTTGAAAAATTAATATTTCGAAAACAGAGTAAACACATGTTCTTATATTTGCTCTAGTCTGATTCGAACTGTGTCGTTACACTCTTATATAATAAACTTGTTGATAAAACTATCAGAAAAATATGTTGAATAAAAAAATCTAAGGAGCAATGTAAGAAAAACCAAACAAATTGTATTTTGTAGAATCTTTTTGTAGAATTTAAAGCAGATGGAGATAAAAGAATCTTGAAGGAAATATAAACAAACGTATTTTTTTAAAGTATATGATTTGTTTCTTTAAAGAAATATAAAAAAAGTTCGAAAGATAAAAGAGCTTATATTTTAGCGCCGGATTAGGAAAGCTTGTATGTTTGAGACAGTGCAGTGAATTTCTTCAGTCTCTATTGATAAGAATAATTTTCTGAGCTGCAAAAAGGATACACTTTGTCTGCTTTGAGGAAGGGATTTAAATAAATTCAAAGTAACGTTCTTAATATCTTCAATGACAGAGTAAGGAGAATTATTTAGCAAAGAAATTCATTTTACATCCTTTTGGTTAAAGAATGTTCGGACTGTAATAAAACGTATTAAGACCCAACTGAACATTTCTTCTGCTTAAAATCATATGCTAAATAAAAAATAAATTTCTATTTTATATGTCTGAGTTTGTTTTATTGTGGCATATATTCAACAATAAAAGTAGTATAAAATTGAAACATAAAACTTTTACCAATATGTAATAAAATATTTAGCTATTTTGCCTTGAATATAGTGATGAAAGATTAATCCTGAAAAGATAGGGTATGTTATTATTAAATTATTATGAAGAAAAAAATGACATTCTGTTATTGTTTTTATTCATAGTAACATTTTTTAACAATACATTAATATTATATACAGGTTTTTTGAAACACCTAAAGTTGGTTTTTATTTCGCAAATATTGATCCTAGACAAATATGTTAATCTACAAAGTTATGTAAGAAAGGGTGAATGATTTTATAAAATCGGTAAAGAATTCCAGATGATTATTTTTAAGAAATAAAAATAATTTATTTTTTATGTCCCTGTACACAGGATTTTCCAGTGAGTAATATGTTCCTTCTACACTAATTAGATGGTGTGCAAATTTTTATCTTTCTATCAAAAAAAGTTCCGGAGATATATTTAATTAAATGCGTAGAGGGATTAATCACAAATTAAAATGTTAACGCTTTGAGCATGGAAACAAATGACACGACGCAGAAATGTTTGAAAACGTAGATAATAGTTTCCTCTTATCTTTAGTTTTATTTATATAGTTTTCAGAATTATACTTCTGAAAAACATCTTAAAAGTAATATGATTTGTTACAGAATCAAATGCGGGAATTAAATAGCAAGATGCACAATTAAATGGTGCAGATATACGTGCATAACTAAATAATATATTTCTCTACTGGGTGCATCACTTGATGGTTTTTATAAATATTAAACAACAACCAATAATGAAATTTTAAATATTTGGTTCATTTTTGACGGCCTGCTTAAAGTATTCATACCACTTTATTTGTATAAACAAATTATTGACTGAAATGTTGTGTACATTGGAACCGTATGGAAATTGATATTAATAAAGTTAATTCTAGTTTTGATATCTTAAAATATGATGTTCAACAAATTTTAATAAATTTATGAATTTCCGGACATTTTTTCGGCAACCGGTGTAAAAGTATTTTGTTCAGCCTGTATACATATCTAAAAATAAACTTCAAATACATCTTATTATTTTAGCATGAATTTTGAGCATAAAATGAAGATATATAATGAAACAATTTTTGATATACAGTCAAAGTATAATACAAATGGTGAAATGTTATATTAACAATAAAATTTTATGATAAAAGCATTTTTATTTTATTTTTATTCATTTATTTAGAAAATGCACACTACAGAACAAACTCCAATTACAGAGTGAATCATACAGAAACAAACACTAAAATCGGAGTAAAATACAGATTAATAAAAACAACAGATAGACACAGAAATCACTGAAAACACAACACGAATTTAAAAAGCACATAAAATAAAAACACTTCAAGAACACAAAAGCCGCAAACATTCAGTCTTAAAAACACCATAAGACATATTAAACACATCAAGATCATAAGAGTACCTGTTAAAAATCGTGTAAAATTTATAAATAGAAAAACTACGCATGTAATTAAACCTGGTAAATACATTTACAAATAAACAACTCTTCCTCAGACTTCTAGAGGGCAGAGAATAAGTGATACAGCTCAATATGTCACTGCAATCAATGGAATCAGTAATTATCTTCTGATAAAATAAAAGACAAGGAAGATCACGTCGGACTCTCAAACTGTGAATGCCGAAGATGTTGCATAAATGAGATGAGGATAAATCTTGCGGATAATAGAGATTTGTTCGCTAAAATAAGTAACACAAAAACCTAGTTTGTACCTGTTCAATAATTTTATTTTTATTGTAAGGGTCCCAAACAAGACAACAGTACTCAAGACCCGAGCGGACAATAGTGAAAAATAAAACCTTCAAAGCAAGTACACCGGAGAAATGTCTGGTATTACGTTTGATAAAGCCAAGTTTAGTACAGGCCTTAGAGACAATGTTGTCAATATGTTGGGTAAAATCTAGTGTCAAAAGTAACACCAAGGTCAGTAACTGACTTTGATCGGCGTAGTAAAATACCATTTATTTGGTAAGAGTAAAAAATAGGCTGTGATTTTTAGTTAAGCTAAGGATGCTACACTTTTGAACAAATAAGGAGTAATTTATTTATGATGCACCACTTATATAAGTTATCAAGGTCGTTCTGTAAAAGAGCAGCATCAGCACTGGATCGTATTTGTCTGAAAAATTTCAGATCGTCGGCAAACAAGAGACACCCAGAAAAACCCAATTTACCACAAAGGTCATTTATAAACAAAATAAAAAGAAAAGGACCAAGATTTGAACCCTGAGGAACTCCAGATGTGTTTGTAAATGCATCAGAAACAACATTATTAAAATAGATATATAGAGTCCAATTACTCAGATACGAGAAAGGCCATTGAGCAAGATTGACATGAAAACCGATAATTTTCAATTTCTTCATAAGAATACCAAAGTCGATTGAATCGAATGCTTTTGAAAAATCAGTGTAAATAACATCTAGTTGACAATTGTCTTCAAAGGCGGAAATATTTTTGTCAGTTAAGCACAATAAGTTAGTGTAAGTAGAATGTATAGTCATGAATCCATGTTGAGCAAAAGAAATTAAATTTTTAACCTGGGGGAGAAGCTTTTTATGTATTATAATTTCAAAAATCCTTGATAGAGGACTCAGAATAGCAATCGGTCGATATTTTTTGCATTCTTCAGCATTACTTTTTTTAAATACCGGAACGATTTTAGTCAACTTACAGGCATGGGGAAATGTATTTATTTTCAAAGAAAGGTTAAACAACGCAAAAAGGGGATAGACCAGAAACTCAGCACAGCCCTTAATAATGAAAGGGTGAGTATTATCAATACCAACAGTTGAAGTAGATTTCAACTTCTTAATAGCCACAACCACATCGCCATAGGTGATAGTGTCAATCCCAACGAAATCACAGAAGCCGTTTAAATCAACGGCATCATTACTATCATATTCAGAAGTAGGCTTGAATACCGAACAAAAGTAAACAGCACAAACATTAGCTACATCAATGTCGTTGATAAAACATTTACCGTTATAGTATAATTTGCCAGGCAAATAGTTATTATTTTTGTCCTTTTTAACATGTGACCAAAACTTCTTTGGTTCAGAAATTAAATCTTTCTCAATGAGATGTAAATAATTACCATAATCCATTTTTGATACCAACTTAACACCAGTACGTAAAGACCTAAATTCATCGATAAAATCGGATTTTTATATCTTAAAAGTAATCGACGAACTATTTTCTTTCTTCTCAACAATCTCCTGGTCTCAACCGAATACCAGAAAGAAAACTTATTAGTAATATCTCTTTTTAAAGGAATAATTCGTCGAAAATACATCGTCTAAACAATTATAAATATTATAAACTGCATCATTTACGTCACCAAAAGTAAGTAAAAAATTCCAATCGATTTCACGGCTCGAGTGTCATAATGATAGAAAGTCGGCTCTTTTAAAATCAAATTTCAAAACATGGTCAGTACTCTTATTGGTACGTTCAGGTACAAATTGCATAAAAATAGACAGTGCGGGATGATGAGATATGCAGGATTTTAATATAGGTTCGACAAAAAGATTATTTCAGGAACTCTGAGACAGTTTCCCAATGAACTTTTTATACCAAGATTAATATTTTTTAGATATTTTTGCTAACAAATGATTACTAAAAGATTCAGTAAGTAATCTCAATGACACAAAAAGGACATCTACATCAAACCCACGACTAATATACTTTTTCATGAAAGAATCTTCAATATCGTCATTTCTTTACGCAAAAGACAAAAATTTTTATATAAATCTTTCCTTAAAATCTGTCTAGTTGAGTTTCTTTAAGTGTTGCTGGTTTCAAGAATTATCCTTCATCAAATATATTTTTGTGACGAAGATGATTAATGTGATAAGAAAAATAATTCCACTTCTTAATAAGTATGGGATTTCGTTCTCTCTCTTCGGGTTCTTTATTAAAAATGAATAATTATTCTTTCTGTCTTAATCATTTCTCCAAACAAATTAATTTAACGAACAGCTATTAGTGAGAGTCCATTTTGAGTAAGACTGTTGTGTCACCAAATCCATGCCAATTTCCATCTGAATGGAAGGCGACAAATGAACTCCTCCGCAACACTCCAAGACTTGGGTCTCCATTGAAATGCCTCCTTGTGTTTGGGAATGATATTCAAACGACTTCAACCCCCTCCTCTTTTTCATATGCACATAAAAAACTTTTATGGCATCAATCATTTTATGTCATTTTTGAGAGACTTTTTTCATCATCTGACACAGATTTTTCGTTTTTTCCCTTGAAATATGCTAAGGTAATACATGCCGTTGCTTTAATTTCGAATCATAAAACCGGAATTACGGGGAGAGAGAATTTTAAAATATGCGCATGTGAATTAATATTTTGAGATAATTTTAAAGGTAGACCAAATTCAAGTATTTTTAGTTCGTAAAAAATCTCGGAAGTTGAATAAAATCTGAAAAATTCATTAATCGAAATCTTGTCATTGAATGAGGTAAAAAATCTCCCACGATGTGAAATGAAATACATTTGGTAAATAAGGTTATGTATTAAACATGTATTATTTTCATTTGCGAAAAATATTAAAAAGAAATGATAAGATAAATAATTCTGCGAGTCTAAGAAAATGAGCTGAATCTTAGAAAAAAATTTTAAAAAAATATCTATGCATATAACTTAAGAACTCATTAACTGCATTGAAATTAATTGGAACTTTTCAAGTAATTTTTTAATGTATACAGTATAAACATTTTTTTATAAAAATAATTATCACATCAAATAACTTTGATTGGCTTATATTTGTCTTTATGCGATAACAAACTTGGTTATATCTCACAAATTTTTCGTTTGAATTGCATTTGTAAGACAAAAAATTTGACAAAGTCAAAAATCCCTGTAGATGGAAGGGTAATTACATAGTAGGAATTAAATTTGATTCCAATTGTTTATATGCAAAACACGTGATTTTTATTCCCTTTAAACATTTTCACAACACACAGATCATGTGATGCAAATGAAACAGTGATTTACTAGTTCTGACTTCTGTGTTTTTGTTTTAAAAGAATCATTTTCCTTAAATGGTACAAATGTTGAAATCCTTTTTTTAAATGTACTTTACTACATGAAATTAAATTTCGCAAATGCCACGACAAAAAGATATATTTATCGTAGTTAATCAAGACCGTGGAAGTTGAAAAATAAAATTAATTCATAGAGAAGGAACGAACGGTCAATAAAATAATTTTCATCAAATTTGACGGGAACTAAATGAATGTGTCTGTAAGGCTTCGAAAACTTAAGAAATGATATGAAGCATCAAAGATTCATATAATATTGTTGCAGATTACCGCAAAAGTTCTTCTTCAGGAATGTTGAAAGCAAGATATGAAAGTTTTCGACTTTTTCTGAGAATGTAATATGCACGCAAGACATTTTGTTAATTCCTTGTTACTATAAATTGAATTATTGATACTAACTAGATAAGATTCAAAATTTAACTTGCATTAGGAGACATTATCACTCACGGAGGATCTCAAACACGTTAACGCCTTTGCAAGAATTTTAGCGAAGTGCTCACTCAACGTCATAACCAGCGTTCTAGAGACTATTCAAAATGCGCAGACTATCCCCTCTTCAAGAGTGACTCCGACTTACCGCCAAACCAATAATTTCTGCTACGTCTCACCAAGGCTGAATTACTTGTCAGAGAATATCCTAATACTTGCTATTGAATGAAACCACAGTCATTATGCTCACTTAGTTATACAATGCCAAGCACTTTGTTAATAATCACTACGATTTTAAAGAGATGTATAGTAAAGTTCATTAAAACTTTAAAAACATGCATGTTCATTTACATCATAAAAAGATGCCGGTGTATTATTGTTTATTTAAGAATTGAATAAAAGTTTTCAAATTACATCGAATTTTTAAAGAATTTTTCTTTTATGCATTTTGTTGATATGTGAATATATATATATAACCACTAATTTATATATCACTAATTTAATTTCACTAATTAATTTTTATTTCACTAATTTTTTAACGGTTCGTATAGATTTTACTTACCCTGATGAGCATCTATACGCTTTTACCGATTTACTACAGTCTCTCCATTTTATTTTAACATTTTTTGACTTTCATGATATTGATATATATAAATCTAAATATAACTTGTTATATATGATCATACAGAAACAAAGTAAACAAGACATATCATATATATATATGATAAGCATTTGATTATTGGAATTCCATTTCTAAGTTGTCCTTCTTCATAGCGTAACAGTCGTTAATCAAACTATCTTTTGTATTTCATTTGTATGATTACACAGGTCTGCGATGAAAAAATTGTCGGTAAAGCAAGAGGTGTTTTTTATAGTTTTTTGGATGCTGATTACTGCAAAAATAATGAAAAATTTCCATCACGTACAGTTTTATCACAAATCGCAATATATTTTTTACGAATTTAGTATATTTAGGACCAAAAACGTATTATTTATATGAGTTGGATAAACATATTTATGAACTTATAATAGCAAATTGGTGGATTAAACTAACAATCGAGAAAGAAGAAACTATTTCAATCCAAAATATACCTCTGAATCGGTGAATTGCCTATTAAACACAATATTAAAGACAGAAGAAACCCCTCCTGCTTGCCAAAAAAGTGTTACTTCCATCGCTTCACATAAAATTAGGTCTTAAGAAACAATTTGTCAAAGCTTTACCAAAAGAAGGTGAATGCTTCAAATGCCTCTGTGACCAGTTCCCGGGTTTATCCGAAGCAAAACTGAAATAAGGTGTGTTTGTAGGTCCAGACATCAGGAAAATGATGAAAGATGAAAATTTTTCGACTAAAATGGAAACAAACGGAAGAAAACCCTGGGAATATTAGAAACTAGTTATTACTAGCTTTCTTGGAAACCAAAAGGACCCAAACTACAATTCTATTGTAGAAGTGATGATAAAAAATTTCATGATTTTAGGCTGTAGTATGAGCTTAAAAGTTCATTTTCTCCATTCGCACCTGGACTATTTTCCTGAAAATTTAGGTGAAGCTAGTGAGGAACAAGGTGAAAGATTTCACCAAGATATAAAGGAAATGAAGAGGCGATATCAAGGAAAATGGAATCTCAGCATGATAGCCGACTACTGCTGGATACTACAAAGAGACAATCCCTGCAAAGTTCACAAGAGGAAAAGTGACAAAAAAACTTTTGAGGTAAAGAAAAACGTTACTATAAGGACTTGTAACTTTCTACCTATACTTAACAATTACTTGAACTAGGATATAAATGTAATATGGGTTTATGAATTAATGAAATTTAAGTGAAATGCCAAAATTTCGCGAGTTCAACTGTTTCCTTCAAAATGTGAAATCACTGTGTAAAAAATCCTTATGTGATAGAAAAAAATGGATTTCATTTTTAGAATCAGCATTAAAAAAACATAAAAATCAGTCATCAAAATTTAAACAATTTTCAAAAAGTATTTTTTTGCAGGCCTGTGTTATTGATAAGGTAACTTTATTTTAATTTTAATTTTTAGATTAATATATGCATATATTGAAAATATAACACATGTTTTGGTTATTTAACTATATATTTAACTACATATTTAACTATATATAAATAAGTTGCAAACTTATGAATTCTGATCAAAGCTTCATTTGTCAATATTTTTATCTGAAATTCATTAATGCTTTAATCATCCCACAGTGCATGATTATTTTGAATTTTTAATAGCCTTTGGTTAAATCTATATAAAGGAGGGTAAGGACAACAGGAAAATTTAATGAAAAATTAGTTACGAACTTAAACTCTTTATTAAATTGGATTAATTAAGAAAACTATTATTGTTTAATTAAAAATCTTTTATGAAAACTTAATTCTTAATAAAACAGCTTTATTATTATTACGCGTTGAAATTTATTTAGAAAGCAGTTATTCGACTATATCACGTGGTCCAGCCTTTATTTTTCTATATTTGTCAAAATGAAATCCTACAAATAGCATACATACAAGGATGTATGCAGCATATTGGGAAGAGTTTTTGATAGTTTCTTGGAAAGTTTAAAAAGTTATTAGTGATGAACGGTTACAGTACAACGGTTATGGAGCGATTAAACTGTTGTCTTTTGCTCATTTATGACAGATCTTAAATAATTTTAGTCCTTGTTAATTGTCTGAAAATCTCTCATTAAATAGTGAAATATATATTTACAACCGAGAAAGAACATCTAATTTTTCCCACTTAAATAATTAAAAATCAAACGAACACGCAAACATCGTTCTTTTACAGACTTTTCATCTTCTCATAATCTTGGAAAATAAAAAAAATATGTTATATAAGTTGTTATAAGAGATGAGAGAAAAATGTAAACGTCAAAAAAAGCAATGATTTTTCTGTCGATTTCTACAACAAAAATTCGTGAAAAACGATTTAAAAAGCCAATGGCTCTTCCATAAAATGAAATACAAAGGGAATTATTTTTATGTTGAGTTAATTCTGTGGCAAACAGTGGGAATATTTCCGTTCTCGTTGACAGCTGTCTAGTAACGCTAAAGATTCTGTCGTTCCATTTCTGTTTGTTATGCACTTAAACCAAGTGCCGTTTCAGAAAACTGAAGAATAAAGCTTCAGCGTAGAGAATAGGATGTACATCTGTAAAAGGCGAACTCAAAATCTATTATATTATATTGGAATCCTTTATATTATACGTGATAAACGGTTATTGAAATAATAAAGTCTAATATTTCAACCACTTTTAAATTTTTCAAAAGATCTATACTTCTTATAATCTGTCCTTTTTACAAACATTAGTTATAATCGTTAAAACGCCTACATAGAATTTTATTTGTTGGACATAAACCACATTTCTTAAATTTTATTTAAAAGTAATTGTTCTACTAAATACGTGCAGTATTTCGCCTCTAATAATTTTTGATATTTTTTCTACTTTAATTCTCTATGAATAGTTTATTTAAATATCAAATATAAATGAATGATAGTAGAGAACATTTCATAATGGACAGATAAACTTTCAAAATAAAGTAGTATTACTTTCAGTAATAATAAGAATACACAGACTCGTCGAAATCCCTGAACCCCTGTAAAAAACGTTTAAAATTTTTCGAAGAAGCATGAAAAGAGTTATTCTTCTTGTATGTCTATCATTACAAGATAATTAATTATATATTAGAAAAGTTTGATGAAATTTATTTCAACTAATTGGCTCTAATTTTATTTGAAGTCATTTGTTTAAATAGATATGACGATTCTAAGCCGTATTTTGAGTAACAATGAAAGACACAAAAGTAAATTAAACCCACACATAAATAAATATATGACTAAAAAATCAACATAATGAGCCGGAGGATATGCTGATATAAAGAAATAATAAGAACAAAGATAGGAAGATCTTTATTCAAGCCTAACTTTTCAATTAGTAGTAGTGGCACACGTCTTCACAAATGCTGTTTCATTTTTCGATTATCTTACATTGATGCACAACTGGCAGTTGCATCGATTTGATTGACGTAACTTTTAAGACGTTCTTTCTAGCACAAACTAGAGGACGCTGTGGCCTAGGGTCAGGGGTCAGACCGCGGTTCAAAATTCCGAGGTCCGTCTATAACTAGCCCTCGTGTAGCTTCAGAACGGGACGTTAATATGTCTTGACTAAACTAAATTTTTCTTTTGCTATCACAACATATTGTTAGTATCACATTTTGGATAGATATTTTTTGCAGTGAAATCTTTCTGAATTATTACTTCACTAAATTTTCCTCTCTTAGTAATTATAATTGCTTGTTGTGGGCCGTGGTTGCCTAGTGGTAAGCTGTCGGCCTCGGAGCCAGAAGGTTCGGAACCCGATTCCATTGAAGATCCATCTTGTATTAGGCCTGTTGCCGGTTAAATAATAAGTAGGTGGTCAAACGTCCTCCCTTTGGTGTGGTGCGGTAATTTCGAGAGGGGGTTACAGCTCAGGTGTTTTCCTCGCCATCTGACTGCGGTTCAAAATTACCAGGTCCGTCCGAAAATAACTCTCGTGTTGCTTCAAAACGGTACGTTAATATAACTAAACTCAACTTCAAGCATAAGCTTTACGATTAAAGGATATCAAGCTTCATAATAATAATTATATAGTAGAGTTTGCATTCTAAGTTCAACAGGCGTGTAGACAGTAATAGATAGATCACGTTATCGTTGTCTTAATCATGAAGAGCATCAGAGAAATCACTTACATCTTATAACCTGTGCATGTTAATGTAATAGAGTGACTTTTTAGTCATATATTCTTATGTATATATACTTCGTTTTTGCACTCTCTTTCTCCCTTAAGGCTTATAATTGTAATTTTGCGTCACCTGTATGATTCATAAGATATTCCATTATCTTTAAAATTAAATGAATTATGAACAATGAGATGAATCTAATACAAGAAAGGCATTTGGGTGCTGTTTATTCAGAATTGCCAATCATTATAGAATTATAGTCTCCTGAGAGAAAAATATTCCCTTCCACTAACTGATATGAAAGCATTGTTATATCATCATCTGTCGCTCATCACCTGTTATACATTGTTAGATTGTATTAAGGAAGGTAAACAGGGATAGAAACTAGATAAAATATTTGAATGATAAATATGCATCTTTATTCTAATCTTTTGTTTCATTTAAGAGAGTTAGAATAGATATTTAAAAAAAAAAAGGTCCTAAGATTATTGCTCCCTTTCTCCTCAATTAATCTTTTCACTAAATTGGTAATTTAAATAATTTAAACCACTTTATGAGACACCCACTTTTAAATCCCCATGAAAACCTCTGTTGTAAGAATTCTTTGTGTTAAGAATATACTTGTTAGATTTATTTTAATGCATATAAACTGAACAGAAAAATTTGGTCTTTTATATAATGTTGGGTAAAACGGACTAGAATTCGAGTTAACGAGAATTTACATGATGTTTGCTGCTGCGAGTTAATCAATGTACAAATATTTGGTAAAAATATTTGGTTTACCATACATTTATAAATTTCCAAGAAAAGATTCGATTCTTTTTAAGTTTGATAAATTAAAAAAACGAAGAGACTCTCAAATCATTATTAATAAAGCAGAACCTCGTCAACCTAGTTAGCTTTAAGCGTCCAGGCTCCAGACGGACCTATACATTCTCTAATTAAAAGTAATTGCTAGATTAGGCAGGAGTCCCACTGCTGCAGCTTCTGTCATTTTTTATTCTGAACAAATGATGTGGCAGGAGCGCAGGAAGCCATTCATCACTAAGTTTTCTTCTTTCCTGGTTCTGGAACTTTTTTAAAGAGAGCGACCAAAAAAGATTCAAAAAATCATATACCCATTTAAGCAGGAAAACTGCTGTGGTACTATATTTAGAGACATGCGTAGAGATGCCATTACGTAGATGCGTAGAAATGTCATAGAAAGTACGTAATATAGTGTTATTGTGCAAAGACAAAATAGATTATTGCCATATGCATTACAATAACCAATACCATTACATGGTTACTTGCAGTCTTTCCATTGTTTGGTCTGATATGGAAGCATAATTCACGATAGGCCTTTCTTGGGAAGAGTATCGGACACCCTTATCCTAAGAAGTGTGACCATAGTAAACGCATATGGGTGTCAGGGAAGACCTAAACAATCAGTGCACTTTAAGGGAACTGGAAAGTTTTCGACAACGAGAATTCTTGAAATTTTTGAATTGTAAATGAGTAGATTTTTCTAAGTAAAAAAATTATATCTGAAATTAAATATAACACATAGAGTAGATTTTTTCGAAGTAGAAATTGCATTTGCGTTAAAATATAGAAGAAATAAAAAGAATGTGATGCTTTCTTTGCAAAAATGAATGAAAATATTTGCATTTTAAAATATTTGTTTTTTTAGTAGCCAATCGAAAATGTGTTGTGATGTGATAATCTGTAAGTACATAACCACAAGTCAGTGCGATCTGAAAGAATAATTCTCATAAAATTACGCCATAATTAGCATAATATGTGAGTAAAGGTTTGATAATGACACTGAGCTTATTATAAATACCATTTTGAAATATATTACTGCCCAGAAATAAATAAAAACAGATTCAACACATGCATATCGCTTATATATATTTTAATATATATAAGCGTCATATATATAAAATTTCATTTATATACAATGCATACATAAATTTGAATATACTGTCGGTTAACAAGCAACACCACCTATCTCAATATTTTAAGATTTCAAAGAGGAAGATTCAAATGAATTTTTTGCAACAAATGACGAATATTTCTAAATTTTTTTTCACGTCTGGTTGGAACATGTGGTCTCATGTTCATAGTATATCTTAAAAAATTTTGAAATATTCTCTATGGGTTACGAAAAATTCATTTAAATCTTCTTTGAAATTTAAAAAAATTGAGATAGGTAGTGTTGCTTGTTAAGCTACGATACATAAAATTTCATTTATATGCAATAAAAGGGATTTTATACATGCATACCTAAATTTTAAATACGAATAGTTTTGAGAAAAAGCGCAGAAAACTATATATTTAACTACAAAAAATATTTTAACCTACTTGTTATATTCGTTTATAATTTAATATTAATATATAAGAATTTGGCATTTGTAACCTATACATATTACATATTTCAGGAATTTGTGAAGAGCGAAATGTTTAATTTTAAAACTAATACTTTTGAAACAGTAAGTGTTTATTGAAATCTATATTTTTTCATTAATTCTTAAAGCCTTCATGAAATTAAGTTAACTAAGAAATTGTATTTGATTATTTACTTTAGATTTAATTGCGTTGCCATGAACAAAACAAAAATGAAAACAGAAGGTTTCTAAACTATAATGTCTATATGTTGTTACTGTTGCTAATTGCTGTTGATAATCTTGAGATCCTACTTCCAAGTCCTCTGGAGCAATGAAAATATCTCATTACTTCGTTCAATTACGTATTGCTCAAAATTTAAAAATCTTGTAAATAGTCTTTGGCTGTTTTTGCACATTTGGGTTATTAACATAACAAATCTTAGTTCTTAGTTTCACGGTCAGTGTAGAAAAAACATGATTCATAACAATAATTATATGATAAAATACAATTCTGATTTCATCTAATTATTTCGTAGACAAAAATTAATTTGAAAAAAAAAATAAATCAGTCTTAAACACTTAAAAATTTGAATTTTCTGAAACATTTTTTGAATTTTTTCAAGGTTTCGTTCCCATAAGACATAAGATATATAAATAAGTCCATCGCCTACAATAAACATTTCCAGAAAAACCGAGGTCATGGAATAACTGGGTAGTTCTGTTGAAATGATTTTTCATGTGTTTTTCAATGGTATCTAATAAACCAGTGCTTTGCGGATATAGAAGCTTTAAAAGTATTTGAATTGTTTAAGTAAAAGCTTCTCCAGTATTCGACCCTTTTGGAAGCATTGAAAATGATGAGAGGACAGTCCAGCAGCAATTTATCAGATAACAATAGCCTTTCTGTGTTTTCTGGGAGGATTTATCGAAAAAATAATTTTACGTTTGGTCATTCATTACGAGAACTGACATTTTATTTCGTCCTCTAAAAAAATGCAATCTCTGAAAACAATAAAGTGCTGTTTCGCTTTAATAAAATCCAGTTTATAAATATAAATAGCCTCTGTTAATGAGTTGAAAGAATAATTTAAGGTCGTGACAAAGTTTTTATTTCTTTTAGCCAAAGAACTATAAAAAATAGTCAGCGATTTAAGTAACTAAATTGAAGAAATGTGCTTCAGTTTATTTTAACCCAATTATTGAGTCGCCTTTAAAATTAATGAAACTATATTTCAACATTCGAAAAATAAAATTGCCTCATCTTTCTACAGCTTGGTGAATGTGTTATATATATATATATATATATATAGAGGGCATTTCACTTACAGTTTTCTTTATGTATTTTAATAGCACATTTACACAATTTTACGCGACAATTTAAACACTTTAATTTAACAATTTTATACACAAAAAATAATAACTCAGGCAACTATATTCCAAATCTTTGTGATAAATATATTTAAATGACATAAGTTGCTATTGCGTTTGCATCTAAAGTTTCAAGAATTAAAAGCGTAATAGCTTGTATATATATATATATATATATATAATATATATATATATATATATTATATATATATATATATATATATATATATATATAACTATATATAATATATATATATATATATATATATATATATATATATTATATGTGATAA
>BGPR01000162.1:628864-671413 GCA_013235015.1 Araneus ventricosus | reverse complement strand
ATTTTTTAAGGTAAACAAAGTAATTAATTCTTTGATTTCTTATCTATCCATATTTTGTTTTTAATCATTTCTTAGGAGATACGAATTTGTTACATTCGAAATACCACTATCGTAAAATTTTTTTGACGTATGACATATTAAATGTATCACCTTCAGAACAAGAATTTTCTACAATATTGCTACGATATCTTCACGATATTATGCGGCATTCCGAATAGCGGACAACAACGTGGATATATTGTATAATACCTTAGGTTAATAATACTACTATAATATAAATTGTGCTAATAATTTATACAATATGTCTTGTGCTAATACAAAGCGAATCTGGGACCCGAGATCCTCCAATTTCTCTGTATTAGGTTACCACTTCTCATTCCCGGGTCTTTAATGTGCAGAATCCAATTTAAAATACCCAGGAAGATTTTAAACTTGGACAAAAATAAATTAACTTATTTAATCTTAACGTATACAATTCATTACTTTTTGAAAGAATAATGCTTGATATGTACACAAGTATTCATGAGAAATCTAAGAAAACCTTTTCAAATATATGCAATATTTTTGCTAATGTCGGACTGTGGAAAATGACTGTATACGTGGTAGTTTAGATATGGAATATCTAACATTACATTACTGTAAAATGCATTTATCCTTAAACCACATAGCTAACAACAACTAAGTCTCCTTCAAATATTGTTAATGTTGGTTCTACGGATCAAAGTTGGGTTTTTTTCCATCAAGGACAGTAAAATGATTTGCCTGAAAGCATAGCAGATGTCAAGGAAAGCATTATCATTTCATTGAAGCGAAAGGTTTGGTTTTAATATCTGCTAATGGATGCGTCGATAGAAATAAGTGTAAAAGATCATTATAACAACGAATCTCGTATATTTCAGGTACATTATATAAGAGGTGATAATGGACGGGATACAGCTAGAATTCTGGATTTTCTTTACTTCCTCAAATCCAGAATTTTTAGATTTGTTTATCAAATTGTTTTACATGTCACTAATCATATACTTCTCGCAATAGATTCATCATCTCAAACATCTGTTAATCTGTACTTTTCGGGTTCTAATCTAATACTTGAAGATTTAAATAAAATTAGTTGTCAACATCAAATATACTTGCCGATTATTCTGAGATTTCAACTGATAACGAAGGAAAATAGAAACGCAGCGATTCCCAGTACACATTTTTCAGAGAAATTCTTGCCTTTTTTCAGTTTCATTGAAACTGAAAGGTTTATAAAATTCCTCAAAACGCAAAACATGAAGATTCAAGATCATAAAAAAATTCAGAATAGAAGCATGAGAAACGAAAGCAAATTCATTCGTGGAAATACCCCTACATTTGAGTTTCTTAAAATTTAGAAAATCGTCGCTTAACAAGCAACTCTCAATATCTCAATTTTTTGAAATTTCAAAGAGGAAGATTCAAATGAATTTTTCGCAAACAGTAACGAATAGGTGGCATTGCTTGTTAAGCGACAAAATAACATTTCTTCGAAATTTGACGGTAAATGAAAAATAATAATTTCTAGAATTAACAAATTTTCATTTATTAGGTTTGAAAGAAAAATCCAAGCTTTATAAATCCTTATACAGAATGTAATCTTACGCTGCATTAGATGACAGTACTTCCATCAGCAATTCATCAAAATAAGAATTTTTAGACCAGAACACTTTTCTGTAAGTATTGTTTAACTGCGAAAGTTAGAAGGCAAACAGAATATTATTACTTCTTTCGGTTAACGAAAAAGTTTATTTTCTGAATTGTTTCCTACATTCAGTGCTGGATTTGTTAGTTGGTTGAAATAGAAAAGGAAAATAGTTAGTTCTGTCCCATTTTGATAAAAGTTTAATCAATAAATCCAAAAATATTATCTCTCAAAATAGAATTTTAATTTATTTTGATGAAAATAGTAGCAATTTATGTTACTTAACATTTGCAAAATACGCGTGGATAATGTGTGCTACTATGCCTAGCACCTCCAACAATGCTTTATCGGTATACAGATGTTTGAAGGATTTTTGAAAATCTTCCAGACATACCGACTTAGAAAAATTTATATCTAGTTGAATCCACAGTTACGTTATCCTTTCTATTAAAAACCTTGATACGGTAGACAGAGCATGGAAATTTGCGAAAGCCACAGTGAAAATTTCATCCTTTCGGATTTACCGTAGATTTGTCTACGACAGGTCTTCTAAGCTGTATTGATTATGATGATTGATATTCTGAGATATTTTAGAAAAGCGGATGGAATGAAATGAAATGCATGCTTTATTATTGCCTTCTTTGTTATCATTTTGTAGAATTATTTCTTTTTTATTTCAAAAGACGACTCAGGTTCTATTTAGCAAAATATTAAAAAAATAAGTTCTTTTTTGCACTTTCAACTTTTTAAATGTAGGAGTTTTGTTTTCTTTGTATTTTCATGTTATGCTTGAGGGCTACAGGCTCTTAGTAGAATTCAGTCAGTATGTATGGTGGAAATATTTCATCACAAGTTTCATAAGCTTAGCAATTTGCTGGTATTAACGCTTTAAAGTATTGTGAAATTCTAGCGAATTCAGGAAAGATTTTACGGAATAAAGTTGCAACGGACAGAAATTTAGACTTGAAGTTGAGCCGTAGCATAAGGCAACAGCAATATAATGATTCTTTCCAAAACTTCACACATGTCATACAAAGATGGAAAGTTATTAATAGAAATAAATTAAAATATTATTAATATATTATCAATTAATAAAAGTATTATTATCATATTTCATTCATGAATGATTGCTATATATTCTAAAAATATTAATATATCCCCTTCTGTTAATAAAATTATAAAGGTTTCAAATTAATTACAAAGCTGTTCCGAAGTCAGTTAGAAATATATTTGAATGTAGAAAGGATTTGGGAAATTTTCCTGAGTAGGTGATGCAGTCAAAAGGAATTTATATGCTTAGTGGGAACAAAAAAAATTATTTTGGTGAACAGCAATTAAGATTCTGTATTTTTTACTTATCTTCTGTTACAAAATTGTTTGAACTATTACCTGAATCACATTTTAAAAATACATCTGAAAATTTGTTTTCATTTTTTTGCATTTAATTTTGCTGAAAAAAATGCAATAACTCTTTTCTGCAATTTTTTACTTCATTATTCACGATGCAATTATGAAGCATACTGCATGGTGCAAATCTACCCCAAACATCTGAAGGGAAATGTGTCTATGTTTGAGTGAACTTTAGCTATTTATTCCATGGTAGGTACAAGCAAAGGGTGATTCCGCCTTCTATTATATTAAAGGTTAAGTCTTATTTCATAGGTGTTCGTGTTATTTTGCCTTCCCCCATCTGGATGAAATCCATGTTAAGAAATTTCACTATAGAAATCTCACAGTTTAAAGAAAAACATTCTAATATTCCTATGTGTGTTCCAGGGACATTATATTCTATACTTTCTCTTCTTGTTACGTAAATGACTGAATTGCATTAATTATCGTTAACACGGATGCCATAATAGGTAAATATTTAGTAAGATATTTTAATAAAATCTGTAACTTTATTTGTAGTAAATACGCTATAAATATAGTATCTTATGTTAGCGATATGACGTAAAATGTAGAATAAACATACAATACATTTCAGTGAAGTTGAATTAAGCCAATTTTATTATACTGAAAAACTCGCTGATTTATGATTTATTAATAATACTTAAATAACTAATAACGCAGCATAGTTTACTTTAATTTAAATCCTTTCCATATTGCAGCTGTCAGAACGCAACTCGCTTGCGTTAATCTAAAACTGTGAAACGCATAGTTCTTTTATGATTTCGGAGAGGAAATTTTACTGAAAAAGCTGTTTAAAACTCCTAGGGAATAATGCAACATTCAATACTGATTATTTTTTTCTTTTAGAAAGATGTATAAAAGAAATAAGCAACAATGCTTCAAAATTCTTTAAACAGTAATTGCCAATTAGAAACGTCTGAATGGTTCGACCTAGTCGAGAAAAGTGATACTATATAAACATAGCCTGATGGGAATTGGAAGGACGGCAAGGAATTACAACCCTTAACTATATACTAGATATATCTGAAAAACTTGCAATTACGTTTACTTGGATTGTTTTAAAAATATGCTTTTAAACTTCTGCTTGTTTGACAGAAGGAAAATGCATGCATGGTCTTCAGTTTCTGTGTAAAACTTTTATTAAAAACAAACTTACTGTAACTGAAAAATTATCTTGTACTCGAATTAAACTAGTTAAAATGAAAGCATTGTTCTAAAATAAGGCAAAGGAGCAGTTAGAAGAACACTGAAATCATCTGACCAAAAGTAATTTACATTTAACTTGGCGCATAGTTACCTATTATAGTGTTTTAAGGATGTCCGTACTAATAAAAAGAAGGAACTGTGGTATAAAATTCAGAACAGGACATAAAACTATAATATACTTTCCTTTATAGGGCACATTGCCAAATGTACGAGCAGAAATTAAATATTTTTAACTATATTGTTTTTGTCTAATGCTCTTTAGAGATATTGTTGTACGGTTTTTTAGTTCCGTACACACGATGAAGTTTGTTATAGATACGTATTCTAATTATTTGTGGAGTAGTTTTATAATTGACTTTTGCATGCATTCAAAAATAGAAATGAAATTATTTTGTGGAAGAAAATGACGAATAATTTTGATAAAGTTTTGAATTAGAGGCGTGATTTATTCGCATTAATTGATTTAAACATTCACTAAAAATGAGTAAGTATTGAACAAGAATGTTAGTCTTTAGAAACACTGGAGTTGCATACAGGAATTGCCAATTACTTAATAATATTGTATGAAGAAAACGTAAGGACAAGAAACTATTCAATATATATTTAATGTGCTCATTGTATGACTCTTTTTATGTATATGGGAGTGGTATTTTAACTCTTTTATCTCGGTAAAATTAGAAATCATCCTTTGATTATTCCATTCAAATTCGACAGCTGAGCTATTATTGCATTGCATAGAAAAAACATTAAAAAATAATTCACAATTTTACACAGAAAAATGATAGTGTTGCATGAGCTCCGACAATAAATCCATGTAATATGTTATATTTATTTTCTACCGATATTGTCTCAAGATTTGTAGTGTTTCTTTTGCAGAATGCGTCAAGAACGAAGAATTTTGGACAACACTGCCCACTGAAATACTAGTAGTCCTTCAACTTCCAAACAGCAAATTTTGCTGTCATCATCACATATGAAAGTCGAAATGAAATTCGCCAATACCTATGAGTATAAAAACCTTCATGGTGGACAATAAACTATTTGTGTGTTGCATTAATAAGACTATCATCATCTGAGTGCTTATCAAAAGTATCTCATATTGATCGTCTGATACTATGCCAAGTTGTATTATGTAAGACACATAACCTTTTAAACCATTCTACAGCTTCTTCTTGAAATTAAATTGGATAGACTATGTGCAGATGTTGCAAGATGAATTGAGTCAAGTATCTATGATCCTTCAAAATTTTAAAACAAAGCATCAATAAAATTGCATATTTGAAGTTTGAAAAGCGGAAAAAAGCATTAATTCATTGATTCGGCGGAAATGAAAAAAGATCCATCCCAAAGTGGTTCGCTTGAAGCGTCTTGTTGAGTGATGAAGTTCCTTAATAAGCGCAGCAGCGATGGTATATAATGGATGCCGAGTTTTTAGAATAAGTGGCCGCTTTTCTACTTCCCCAGGTATTTAGACTGAGTAATTATAACTCAAAAACTATGCAGCGGAAAGTGAATAACATGCACGTAAACCTATCGAATCGGAAAGCACTCGAGCCAGTTCACAATTAGCCGGCCTCTCCGGATTCGAAACAGCGGATAAGCCCGAAAAATTCCCATCCTTAATGCAGTTATTTGTTCAAACGATAAAAGATCACGGGAGAGAAAATAACCTGAGGCGGGATGAGAAAACTTCCTCACCCTCTGAGAATGTTAATGTTATAGGATTTAGATTGATGGGACAAAGCGCGTGGTAAGCCAAGCGTCTCTTATTACATACATCGAGCACGGTGTGGGTGACATGCAAATAGGATTTTCGTGTTCGTATTCTTTACTTGAGAAAGGTTTTGTTTTTCTTGACAACTCTTTACGGACGCTTTCTTAGAGAGGGAACAGATGGCAATCGTATTTTATTTGAAGGAGAAAGCATTTAGTATTTGATTTTCGTAAATTTTACTAGGTTGAGGAGCGATACCAAGGAGTATCAGGTTACAGCGGTGGGGTTGGTTAGTTTTTATCACTTAATTTTTTCTCATTGATCTTCTCAAGTTTATTGATCGGTGACTTCCTAGAAAATACGGCCCTAGATAGAAATATATATATATATATATATACAAGCGATAGGAAATGGTCTGTGAAGTGCAATTTCAAATGTACAACAATTAATTCAAAAGTACATGAAATTATCGATGGGACCTGAAACGATCGACACAACAATTATGTAGGGAAATATGAAACTTCTTTTTAATTTACTCTAATGACAGAGGCGAAATAATCGTTTTTAAAGCTTTTCTTTTTATGTATTTCAAATAATGCAAATATTTACTTTGGAAAAATCTTTTTATGATTGAATGCATGCCGCAAATTCAAGCTGTGCAAGCTTGAATGGACTTTTAGGGTTAATAAGATAAATGAGTATTGGAAATCGATCGTTCTGTAAAATAATTAATATTAACAACAGTTAGAGTAGTGGCATTATTTGCTAGAATAAGAGTATGGAGGTAGTCTTATTCTAGCAAGTCTTAGTAAATCACTATATTACCAAACACAATATAGAGCTATAAAAAAATCTTTTTAAGGTTCTCAGTTCATGAACTGTAAAACTGTGAAATTGTGCGGTGTAAATAAATGGTTCATGTGGAGCTTCTATTAACACTGGACACCAATAATATTTATAGGTATCTTGTACGGAAATTATTGACCTCTAAGCGTAAGCTATTCTTGTAGTAAGTAACTACAAATAATATTAAAAGACATTTTCGATGTACATTAATATTGGCTCATTTTCCAACACACCAGATTTTGCTAATCATAATTATTTATCGTATTTACTTTTGTGATCATTTGTTTTATGTATGGTTTCAAAAGCAAATTTCCCTTCAAAATCGTTAAGCATGTAAAGCTGTGGAGAAAAGTCCTAGCTCAGATGCAGTCTATTTGACAATGGTTCAAAATATAATGCTCCTCTATGACAGCTCATCAGATAACACCAAAACGGAACATTAACACCACAAGGCGTATCAACTTAAGCCTACTACAATTTCGGCTATGATTCGTGAAACTATGTAAACATCAATATTATAGATACTTCTGTTTATTTCATATCATAGAAAATGTTCTTGTTACTACATTATATCTGGCAGCAAGTGGATAGGTTTGAAGAAAATAGGTTTCACTATTTCCAGAAATTTAGCTAATTGTATATTCTGGGAACCTATAGAAAAGGAAACTATGCCTTATTAAAACATGTCTGGGATTTCCCAAATAGCTTAGAAAATCGAATGCTGCAGTATATGTCTAGACAGATGATTTCCTGAATGGATGTTTTCAAAAGGGCAAATAATACTATATTTGTTAAAAGATTACATGAAAAATTTAGTTTGAAATTGATATTTCTGGACTGCGTTTGCCAGTTTGTCTTTCTGTTGAAGATGGAGTACGAGATAGATGTTCTAACAGAAAAACTGCACAGGGCAGATAACATAGCTTCTTTAATCAAAGCATTTCATTACAGTTATGTTCAGTTACAGATAATACGCTCATGTCAAAAACACAGTATTAGTTAAAGTTTTATCTTTAACGTGTCTTAAGAAGTGAAATATACAAGTTCCAAATTGAGAAGGAATCACATAATCTACTACATAATTTAAAATTACCAAACAAGTCCAATACTTTAACTCTCTCAACGTATCAGGAAGGTATATTAATCTGTAAATACATCAAATCAAGCAAAAAATCATGTCAATTATGATATAAAAATAAATATTTTGCTACAGGAGTCCACTAAGAAAGGATACAATAATTTTTTCAAGATTATTATTTGCAGGATGTCAAAAGAAAGAAGGATTTTGAAGTTTGGATGTCGACAGAAGTATAGTTTAGCTGTAAACCTCAATTACATTTGTATCAAGTAATATTTATTTCACTATTTTCAAAACATTACTACTATTTTGAAGACATTCATGCAGACAGCATAGTTACTACGTTACTCGAATCTTGTTTTTTTCTGTACCATTGGCCATTCGATTGAATACATTTCAAGCGAAATTCCAAACAATTTTACAGAAAATTGTCATAGAAAAGAAATAGAATCTCCAAAGCTACCAATTTATTCCTCTTAGAGAACTGACGTATCTCTTTATAAAACTAAAGTCGCAGTTCCTCTCAACACAGATCTTATTCGGATAGATTTTTATGACCCAAAAAATTATTTAAATTCCTTTAAAATTCCTATAGGCTCCTATACATGCTTAAAAGACAGGCTCTTTCAAATTTAGTCGAGGCATCCCCAGAAAGGAAAACAAAAGAAAACCCGAGAGAAGTCTTGCCTAAAACTGTAAAACATTATTTCAAGATTCGTGAGAAAGCCCCTGTTTTTCACTCCTCAGTCAAAAGAATTGAAAAGAAGAAGTGTTCAAGCAAAAATCGATTTTATTCTATTTGCCGGTCGACTGGCGGCTCTGTTACGGCTGTTAACCAGCTTTGGGGCTCCATCTCACTCTTCCCCCCTTGCATCCCTTCCAAAATGCTCGCGGTTTACTCCCGAATAAATGCACTTATCTTTTTCTCCGAAAAGGACTCTAATCCAGTTCCTCATCTCAAGTGAAAATAAGCGGCGGGGAACACCCGACGGAAGTGGTGGAAGGGGGATGGTTTTCTTGAAAAGTTTCTCCCTTGCTGCAACTGATAGAGTCTTTAAACTCAGAAAGAGTTGAAAATCGTAATGGGAGTGTTTGTTAATGAAGACACTTTAAAAGCTTTGTCTCTCCTTGCGTTTCTTTCGCCCGAAAACAAATGGAACGCCATTCCACTGGTCGTTGGGCCAAAGATCACTTTCCTTTTATATTAGTCATAGACCATCAAACACCTATGCTTCAAGTAAGCTTACACCTACTTATACAGAACGCCGCCCCATACCCCTATGCCTGATGCCATTACAGTAACCGAACCGGTTGGATGGACATGGGACAAACGACGTTATACCACTTTTAATATTGCAAAAATTTATATATATAATTTTACCTATTTATACAGCTATATTAATTGAGCGAAGTTAAGTTTTCTTAAGAAATAGAGCATTCTATTGGTTTACTATGCCCAAAAACTATTGTTCTTTGATCTAGAGATCACTTTCCTTTTGTATTTGTTATAGACCATCAAACACTTGTGATTGAAATAATTTTATGTTCGTTAATACCTTTATATTAATCGCATAAGACTAACTGATTTCACTATAAATTTCCATTCCTTTGGGAAGGCCATTCCAATGGTCGTTGGACTAGTGATAACTTTCATTTTATATCAGCCATAGACCATAATACAGCCTTGATCGAATAATACATCTATATTAATTGCATGGAGCTAATTGATTTAAAAAAATCTCAATTTTTGATGAATTGTTATGCCCGAGAACAAGTAAAAGGCGATATCTCTGGTTGTTGGACCAGCAATCACTTCCTTATGCTCAAAGTATGCTCATTCATATTCATACTAGTATATGAATTCTTTAAAACTGAATTAAATCATGATAAATTTCAATTTTCTGAGAGATTATTACGTTGCTAGATGTCTGTGTAAGCTCACTCAAGGAAGACATTCAGTAAACTATCTTAATTCAAGTATATTCAAACTGAGTTTTAAGATACGACTTATTCCATTTTGAATAAAATCGAGAAGAAAAGTGGATAAGTAAATGGAATTATTTAAATTGGCCTTTAACTCTTTCCAATTCTTTTAAGTTTGTTGTAATTACAAACCTTTGCAATTACAAACTTTTCTATGTTTGTAATTATAAATTAAGTTGGTTCTTCAGATTATGATATCTTTAACACTTCTTCAATAGTAAAACGATAAAAAGAAGTGCCTGTATTAACACTGGATCTGTGGGTCATTCTTTCTTTCTTTATTTTTTTTTTAAATTTTCACCATAGATTTCTTTGAAAAGCAGTATAACCAATTGCCTTCAATCTCAGTTATTAAAGAGTACGTGAAAATCGATGAATTAATAGCATTTGTGGCACAAAATTATTTTCAAAGAAACAGTGTTTGGGAAAAAAGTGCTTATAATCCTCAGACAAAAACGAAACATTTCACTCAATGTTCGCTTATGTATTAATAATAAATTTTGCTCACGAGGTTACTAGCTTTCGTCTCCATCATTGTTTTAGGGCAAATTAGAATTTGCGGAAGCTGTGACGCTTCCAGGTAACTTAATTTCTGTCTCCTGATCCAGAACACTGCGATGATAGATCGTCATTATGTGTAGACCATTTTCGTTGAAAGAAGTTGTATTTCTCATGTTTCATTTAATTATATGTTTATGCTGTACTGTTGTCTTTTAATATTTAATTGTTCGCCTAGGGATAGTCCAAATTACTCTTTCACTAATGATATTCGTGAACAGTTGATATGAGTTACGAATGCAGTATAATGGAAATGCGTGGTGGTAATGCTTTAATAGATGCCAATGAAAACCGCTACAGTTTCTTTCTTCAATTTATGACGTGTATTAGAGGGCAAATTTTCCTTCTAGCAAATTATAATAACATTTATTTTTAATACAATTAAAAATATATAGAATTAAGAAATGATAAATATGTTGTTTTGCTTTGTACACACTTTTATTTAATTTGTTTGGGTGTTTCATGTTTGTAAAGATGGAATTTTGTTACTGATTTTTCATTTGCTTCCTAATGTGCTAGAGTTATGGAATTTCGTACACTGCTGTGTTTTCTATTACAGTATTCTATGTAAATGTTTTCATATTTTAATAAACAGCTAATTGATTAATGTAATAAAACTTTGTACCCATTCGTGTGACGCCACCTACTGGTGAATTTGAGAAAAGTGATATCACGATTCCATAATATTTATAATAATGAATCAAGAATTTGAGACTAAAAAGTCGAAAATAATTAAAATAAAAAATACATTTTAGTACTCTAATAAAAAGTGCGTTTCAATAAACTCTTTATATTTTATTTACTGAAGTTTTGCAGTTCTATATTTAGTTTTCCACTTGAAACTGTGTTGTAAGATCATAACCTTCATATCATTTAAATTTAAACTGAAAAATATCATATATTCAGTGTATATGAATGCTTTTTACTGCAATTAATGTGTTTTCCTTTTGGTCATAAATTACTGATGAGCACGCTTCATACTAATCACTTATTGGCTTTCAAGTAAGCTACATGCAGATAAAATAAAACTCTATTCAAAATTTAAATTAAGGGAAATTCAGGGGAAATTGGTAAAGATGAATGGATTTTGTCATGAGGGTAAAATATTTGATAATTTTAACAAATTTGTACAAGAATTTTAAGAAAATACGATGTTCCCTAAAGTCCTATTTTTTATTAAAAAAATCCTATAAATTCTTTTCAATATATATAAAAGAAAAAAATATTTTATTTAACAGAAACAAAAGCTATTCATTTTACGAAAAACAGTCGCTCACTTATGTCACGGTTTTAATTGTTGCTCTCCTATAAAAGCAGAAGCTATCCCGTAGGAAAAAAGGCTTTTTCTCCCTTTTCAGGAAGAAATGCGCGGGGAAAAACAGATGCTGAAAGGAAATCCATGGATTCTTTCCTTTTCGACAAAACCACAGGGTCCGACAGAAATACGAAAGATTTAGTAGAATCTCCCTTGTGGAAAGAAATTCATTTCAAAGCTTTTCCTTACTTCAAATATCTTCTTTTTACAAGTATTTTTTTTTCCGGGATAGCTTCTAAAAAGACTTCGTCCCAAAATCTTTCTTTAGTTTCGCCAATCACACGTTATTTTCACAACTTTATTATGATAAACATAAAGTGTTATAGAGCTATTGAAATATACGTTTGAGTTTCTTTTCAGTTGGTGAAAGAAGATTTTAAAATGTTGTTTGATGAGACAAGACAAATACAGAACGGAGTATTGGACAAAATATACTAACTTTAACCCTTGGGTTAAGTTTCTTTGAGTTTAATGATGAGAACGTATGAGCAAAGTTAAGACGATTCAATCAACTTTATGAAACATTTGGATTTATATCAATCCGAAACAGCTTTATGTAATTGTAAAGATAACAAATATAGGGCTATGACCATATAAGTTTGAATCTGAACAACTCGGATAAATAGGTGTGATAAGAGACTTCATAATTATTTTGGTGCCACATTTTAGATTAATCTATATCGTTTAGTAAACAACTAAACATCACTGTTTGAAACAATTTTTTACTTTCTAGTATACTAAGTATGGAAGGAGAAGGTATTGTTTTCAGTAAAATATAATTTCTTGAATTTCGGTTGTTTGTCAGCTGGGTAATTTGAAAACACGATAACATAAAAAAGCAACAAAATAGAAGAAGAAATTTGTGGTCTTGAAGAAAAACAAAATATACATAGCAATTTTTGAATTATCGGGTGATATGGGGCCTAATTATTGAATCAGCAACTTCAATAATAAACAACTAATTATTGAAATTTGCTAATTATTGAACCAGCAGCAGGAAGACTATCTGTCTGTTTGTCCTCGTGCGCACGTCCGATGACTCAAAAAGGCAACCAACAAGTTGAATGAAATTTGATATACGTTTTAATGACCAGAATTATAGAGGCTTGTCAGATTTTGGACTAAATCCAGGATCTTGTTGACTATTTGTCGGTATCTCTTTTCGTGTGAATGTGAATGCGGTATTTCAAAAAAGCAACAAGAGATATGAATTTTAGTACTTGATCCCGACACCAAAATTGTAGATCAATATCAATTCTTGGACAAAATTGGTTAAAAGTATGAAGAACTGTTAGAAAATACATACTCGATTCCTTTCACTATAAGGTAAACCTACAACTCGCCATATTGAAAATAGAAAGGGGGAAGTAGAGGGGACAATACTTTAAGCTGGTTTTTCTAATGAACAGACTAATTTGTTAGTTTATGTTCTATATATGATGAAAATCATTTATTCTACACAGACTGAGATTTTTTGGGAGTTCTGAAGTTTACTAATCATTTAAATAAATCATAAGAAATGAATTCTCTGTAGCAGTGGTTCTAAAATTAGCCATTAAATCAAGGCTCACATCCCGAGTTAAGCAAAACTAAATACATTAAATAAATGTTCATTTATATGTTATTCCAAGTTGTGAGATAATATATTGACGAAAAAATACGATGAGATTATTGATTGTTTAAAAAAATCCTCATTTTTGAGAATTTATCTCCAGTCCGTCTAGAGCAAACATGAATCATGCTTCTGATTAATTTGTTTTGTTGGAAAAATTTAGAAAAAATACTAGCTTAAAGGTTGTTGAAAATGTATTTTGAATGTATTCAAAACATTTATTTTTATAGGACAGCAATAAGAAACCATAATTCTGCAAACGAATGAATAAATATATAGATTAAGAGGTGCATTAGGTTCGCATAGAAAAGTTTAGGATAGTCCACTGATTAAATGGAACAAAAATAGAGCATTTGGGAAGGATTAATCAGACAGTTTCAATTTGCAAGAATAAGTAAATTGGATATTGAAAGACATCTGCGTTTTAGTTAAGTACTTAATTCATGTCTAATGTTAGATACCTAAAGGGAAAATTATGAATTTAAAAGTGTCAAATTCGATACTTAATGCATTCCAGGATTTGAAAAATTTTAATACATATTTTGTCATTGAAAATATCCCTCTGGTGTACAAATAAAGACTAGACAAAGTACAAATTAAAAACATAGGTTTAGAAAATTTTATCACTTTAACTCATTATTATTTAGACTTTCTTCATAGACTTCTTTAGACTTCTTTCATAGATTTTAACAATTTTCTTATCATATAACTGATACTCGTTTATCTAGACAACAATGGACTGGTGACTGATCTTACTGAATGGATATTAAGCCATTCTTTTAAAAATTTATTATCACTGAATTTTGTGGTTCAGCATTCTTTTCACTGATTTCAGGTTAGTGACATGATTGTGAACATATTTTAAGAGTAACTGTTTAAAAATTGATTTTCTACTGTTCTCTTACTTTGAATTAATACTTGAAGGTGATACGGGGAGCTAAATTTTGAAGTGAATATTCTGCCTTATCTTTGTTCTCCGCAAAGACCATCAGTATGTTTCAAGTAGGAGAAATTTTGTTTAGTTTCCGTTATTAATGAACTTAGTCATAAGAGCCCTTTATATTGTATAGATGTTATATAATGGGAAATAATCTTTGCTTACTGATTAATACTTGCATTGTTAGTGAACGTATTTCCAATACCTTCACATTTCAGCAACCTTTGATTAGACATTAATAGGAAAGAAATTGTCGAATATCGTTTTGTAATGCTGACAATTTTCTAACTTTTTTAACAATAAGAGATAATGCTACAAAAGTGTAAGAAATGTGCAAAGACATATTTGTCTTTAAAGAATAAATTTAAAATAAACTATATTTGTGAAAACCTTTCTGAAAAATTTTGGGATGTCTGCAGATACGCCTTTCGTTTCAACGATAGATCTATCCTACCTACAAATCGTCTCCAGAGACAACATATCCATATTGATCGAGTCCTCTTCAATAGAATCGTGCATAATGATAAATTTGATTTTTTCCGGAATATCACATTTTGCTATTTTCGAGAGTAAATTTCATTTTGTAAATGTTTTTTATGTCTAAAGAGCTATTTCAGGCAAATAAGACATATGGAAAATATATTGTCGAATTCGGTACTATGAATGCTACTCGGACAGTTTCCTCAAGATTTCCCTTTTGTTGTTTTAAGTCATTGATGGTAAATTTAGTCGTTAATAGCGACTAAATTTGCCACGAGTCCAATCATTATATTCAGATTTCGAGATATTTTAGACATGAATGTCGAAATATTTACAACTTTGGATATCTTGTCTGATATTGATCGAAGAATTTCTTCTTGCGAGCTCCATTCTCTGTATAAACAAACGACAGAAATCGAAAGAAATTATAACTTTCGTTTGCTTTCTGTGTGCAGCATCAAGTTCTAGTGTACCTCAACTGCAGATAATCATTCTTCAGATGGGTTTCATATAAGTTCAAAATATTAGGTAAAGTCATTTGACATGGTTACCAGTAATTTAGTTGCTTTAAAACAAGCATTGTGTTTCGAATGATCAAAATCGTCTTTTCATTTGTATTAATTATTAAATCTATATAATTCAATATTATCTGTAAATTTGATATAATGAAAACTGTCTCATTAAACGCATAAACTGGAATGAAGAGTTTCAATGAAAGTCTAGAAACAACTACTGAAATTTCTAAGCTCAATAAACTAATGCTATGTATTATCTAGTATTAATATTTACCTTCTGAAGATGTGATTTCAGTGAAATTTCAAACCTTTTGTACAGTCAGCGTTGAATAGTAGATTTCTAGTTTAAATTTTTTCCACATCTTTTCCAATTAGAAATTCATGATTTAATTTCATTATTTTCCAAATATTACATTTAATTTATCATTAATATATAATTACCAAATATAATCGTCTCTTTAATAATTCATATTAATGCATCACATTTTTAATGCAAATAGGTAGATTCTGCTTATTATTTATAGGCATTAATACTAAGCATATTACATTTGTCTCATTACTTCTGTAAAATATGAAAGAGAAAATACTTTGTAATGCTGCTGCATGTGATTTGTGATAAATTTAACTAAAATGTATAATCATTCTGAAGAGTAAACATGGCCAGAAGTTGCTTTGTGTTAACTGTAAATATTTCCATGTCATAATATGATATTTGCTGAGTAGTCAGATTAAATAAAACCAAATAAAATATATTTATTTTATAACAAAATTCTTTTTCCATCTGATGTTGCGTAGTAATAAAGGGGGAAAATATTAATTTTGAAAGAATATACCAAAATTAAAAGTGGCTAAAATTAAGCAATTACGATAAACTCAACAAATTAAAGGCTGCCTCAAAATATTATTAAAAATTGTACTATTTTCTCTCTTTACTGGCAATCGTGAACCCTGATATCTCTCTCTGTTGTTTATTTTCTTATCTGACTCAAAAACAAGGAAACACTGGATGAATAATAAAATATGCTAACAAAAAAATCGAGAATCTGTTTGGCAAGAAATATTAAAAAGCGTGGCTATCGAATCTCGCGTAAATCACCGCAGCATAGGTCAGATAAAATTCGTCTTCGCTTCCTCGCTTTAGGATGACAAATCACTGGCTGTCATTAAGGCACTTAAAGAGGCCAAAAACTAGAAGATGGCATAATCCATAAACCAAGGCATCAACTTTGCTTTAATGACGAGGCCAAGAAATGGTATAGGCTGATGAGATGAATCATTAATCAGTCAACCCTCTTACAGGGGTTTTTTCTTCCACTTTTTTTCATCATTTGGCGTAAACGCGGAAAAGCATTGATTACACATCTTCAAAATATAATAGGAGGGCGTGAATGATTTGTTGTTTTACCATCCTGCATGTGCGCATCTCACAAACATTTCTAGAAGCGATTACTGTATTTTCCCAAAGGATATTTTTTAGGAGGAGTGTTTTATGAAATGTATTAAGAGTAAAATATGCTGTATTGATTCCGGTGCATATAGGCATAAAAAGTATCGATAATTGGATTTCCTTTGGTCTCTCTTGGGTGCTTCTGTGGTTGCCTCCTCTTGGCTTAAAATGCAGTGCTTTCCAAGTCATCAATGGGGATTTTGAAGTACCACGTTTCATCCATACCAGTACTTCTTTGGTTGAGAAGAATTAAAAAGAAATGAACCAAATTTCTACAAGGGATTATTTACTTAGGATTCGATAAATTTGTCAACATTAATAGTATAAAAAGACTCTATAATTCAATTTATTTTGTCGTTTTTTGGGTGCTTCTATGGCTGTTTACTCTTGGTTTCAAATTCAATGTTTCCTAAGCTTGCAAAATTAATTTTGAGGAGCGACATTCTTCCATGCCTATACCTCCTTGGTTGGAAAGACTTTTTTAAAAGAGCCGAACTTCTACTGAGGCTATATTATTGTCATTTAACTTCAGATATTTAGGAAAGTGTAGGTAATTAGTTTTTCACATTGACAGTGTGTTTAAGATTTATAGTATTGATAGATTTATTTCAAATCAGGAATGTATTTCTCTCAAATAAAGATTGTATTAAGATTGAAAGTCTTCACTTATACTTTTTATTTGCTTTTTAAAATTTATCAGGATATGTTTTAAAAATAAATTCTCCAAAATAAAGTTAAATAAATAAATAGGATAAAACTTACAGCATGTGACAGTTTATTCAGCCATAGCAATGCAATAAAAATGTTTACTATCAAGAACAACTTAATCAAATTGTTCTTGTTAATTTTGATAGGTGAAAAGATAAGCTTGAAAAATGTTTAATGGTTATTTTGTCGAAATATTCTTCTATTACAAAAATAGTTGTACATCTATGTATACTATCTGGCCTCTGTAGATGAAAGAACAGAACAGAAATCTATACTTACTGAAGTCAAACTTGTGACATCCTAATTATATGACAAAAGTGACTGCGCTTGTAATCTAACATCTAAATGCATGTTTTCTTACTCTATGTTGTGACGTTACATTCTTTTGACTTCGACCAAATGCACAACGAACGCCAACATTAAATTGGTGACCCACATTTCATGTGTATCACGTGAGCATGAATTGAATCCATTTACTACGAGGTTAAATAGAAGGTTATTACAAACTGATAATTTAAGCTTCAAATACATTTCTTCCTCATTACTCGTTAATCAACATTAATTCGAAGTGGTAACAAAAAAGGATTAATGAATTATTATCACAACAAAAAATTGTTTTGAACAATGAATGAGAGAAAATTTGATAATACTAATTAATAAAAAAAAAGTGGAAATAGGAAAAAAATAAGAATATAAATGTCAAGTCAAAACAGGTTTTCGATATTCAATAATTAGAAAATAAACAGAAGAACAATCTTATATTGGCAGATGAAAATATTAACATCTAACGTTGTCGTACTCGCTGCTGTGGCGTTACGTTCTTTTATCTTCAGCAATATGCCCATTAAAAAGCAAAAATTAATTGGGGAGGGGTATTTCATGCATATAACATGAGCATGAAGTTAATGCATTTACAATGTGTTTAAGCTGTACCATGGGATAATCATTAGATTGCTCAAATTGAAGTTATTTCAGAATTTTAAGCTCATTATGATTATTTAAGCTTTAGATACTCTAGCTACCTTTTTTCATGACTCCTTAATTAAGAATAGTTCCAAGCGGCAAAAAGCATAGATCAGTAAATTATTACAACAAATAAAATTGTTTTGATTAAAGAATGAATGAAAAAGATTGGTAACATTAATTGATTTAATTCTACGCAAAAATATAAAAATACAAAAGGCATAAAGATATAAATAACAAGTTCAAGTGCAAAACAGGGTTCTCGACCTTGGATAAGTAGAAAATATTGCCATTATGAAGAGATGAAACGCCAGAATTCTCTTCCCTTTCCGTTTGGTCTTCTGAGAATACTGTTACCTAACTCATCTGAATACAAACAAGTTTAAAAAATTCCCGCTCAAAAAGAAACCTTTTAATCCGATGAGTAAATTCAAAAAAGCCAAGGGCTTCATCCAGAACAGATATCGAAACTGATAACACTTTTTTTATATTCCTTTGTCACGAGATGCAAAATTTCCACGGAAAAGAACTGACAAGTGAACCAAAAAAATTTCAATTTATATATTCAGATCCAATCTAATTATCTGAAGTAAAGTATATTTTTCACTCTCTTACAGAAATGAAGCCCTTCGTTATTCGAATTAGCTGGTTGAAGGGCCTATCTTTCGCTTTGGAACAAATAACATTTGCCATTTGCATTTCATAATAAGAGTAAAAAGACAGCTTTGTTTTAAATACTTATTCTCTTGCACGATATGTAAATATGGTGATAAGAATCTCAGGCAACACAAATGACATGTTTTCTACAATCCAATATCAAGTAAACACAATCCGGGAAAGGAAAAAAGTGATCAAAAACATAAGAACACTGTTTTTTTTAATAGTAAGTGGGTCAATGTGAAATGTAACGATTTTATTTTTAAAGTTTTAGAGGAAATAAACGCTGTTGTTTTCTGAATGTTATTTATTTTTTTCTAGATGCAAATTATCTTTCATGGTTAAAATTTTAATTAAATTTGAATCAAAATAATTGAAATCAATTGATGATTACAGATTATATGAAAGTACATTTAATTATTCAATAATTAAATTGTCGGATAGTTTGACTTAACGAATGAATATTACTCTCCATTGTTTGTACACTGTGCTGTTATTACTGGAGGAAAATGTGCCGTTTGATGGCAACATATTCTCATAGTTTTAGAGCTTAGTTAAAGCTATTTTTAACAGAAGTTTTACAGCTATTCGTCGTAAGAAAATAAATATCACATTTTTAATCAGATTGAAGGACATTTAGTAGCTATTCAAAACATTTTTGATAGGTATATCACTTTTTAAATATAGTTTGTTGAATGAAAAATTTCTACGCGTGGGAAAAAGGAATAGATGATATTTAATCAATATGCAATAATGACATTATATCTGTAATTTTAAGCAGTTCATTTTAACTTTATACCATGTGGCTTGCAGTATATTCTTATGGGTATATTCTTTATTTCTTTTAAGAATTTTTTAAATTTTTAATCAAGCAAAAGGAACTATTTATGAATTCATGTCATTTTTCAAATATAGTTTATATCATTTTTTAAATATAGTTTGTTGAATGAAAAATTGCTAGGCATGGGAAAGAGGAATAGATTGTATTTAATCAATATGCAATAATGACATTATATATGTAATTTTAAGCAGTTCATTTTAACTTTATACTATGTGGCTTGCGCTCTATTCTTATGGGTATATTCTTTATTTCTTTTAAGAATTTTTTAAAATTTTTAATCAAGCAAAAGGAACTATTTATGAATTTATCTTCTAAGTAGACAGTTGTAATTTTCAAAAATATTTAAAACAGGATCAAAAAGGCTTTACTGTTAAGAAATCACTTCATATTACTATTCACATACTTTTAAAGAAATTAATAGTTGATTTTCCTTTTCACAAAATGGTTGCAACTTTATTATTATTATTTTATCTACAATTTAATAGCATTCTCCAGTAAATATGGTTTGTGTAAAATTTAGTTTATCTATGATGTCATGTTTTGATTTAATGCCAGACTGGGTATATCTAATTTTTGAAACAAGCATCAAACAGCTATTCATTGTGAAGAACGAATTAATAAAACTTTCTACACATTCTCTCATCCGCTCACTGCTATCAAGGTTCTTGACATTGATATTAGATCTCTTAAATGATACAAAGCTGGAAATGAAACACAAATCCAATGGAAATCTAATGTCTCAAGTTATAATAATATTCTCCTCTGCTTTTGATGCCTCAGAATGCGGTATAAAATTTCCAATTTTGATCAGAATTATACTCTGAAAGAAATTTCATTTTTTAATTCATAAAAACGCAAGGAAATTGTTTTAAATGCTGTTAAGGGACTGTAACCCATAGCTTGTTTATAGTCCTTAAAATATAAATAATTTATTTCTAAGACAATATATTTTTTTCATGGTGATTAATTTCTTTCTTCATTATATTACCATCAATTAACACTAGAGGACAAAGACTCCATGAAAAATCTTTTTTCTGTAATCTCTGTGATATCTTCATGTCAGAACAGCTTAATATATAAAATATATTTAATTGATTAAGGAATATTCTGATTTTCACTTCTTTTATAAAACTTCTAATCATTTTTATTTCTGCATATGGAGTAAATAAAATACTGTAATCTGCCCATTTCATTTGCTTAGTATTCAGCAATATTAAACGCTCAGAGCGATGAATTATGCCACTAATTCCGTGTCATAAATTTTAAGAAACAGACTGAAGTATTAAAATAAAATAAAATTAATTTATATTCACAGAAACGCTCCGAAATAAATTTTGTGTTAGGAATCTATTATATTGCAGGAATTAAAAGTACATTGCACAGAAATGGCACAGCATAAGACAACGTTCATTTAGATGTCGGATGACATACACAGTTGCGTCTGTCACATGCCATTGTGTCATCACATGAATTGACTCCACTGATTGCCGGAAAAAAATAACATATGACCCTGTTCTGTCCCATTATAAGTCAAGATGATACGATCTTATTTTTCAAGAAAAGTCTCGTTTGAATCAAGCATTGACTTACAAATATTTTTATGCGATTTTTGTTAAAAGTTTCTGATTTCATCACTTTATTTTAATTGCATTCAATTTTGTCTTGAGTAATTAATTTAACTCTACAACACGTCCAGACATGTGATTTTTATGTTTTCCCAAGTACACTGAACCATCAAATAGACTATACATTTAAGCAGCATTGCTTTTGGTTCCTACATCAAACTGCCAATCGCTGTACTTTTCAGGTGTCATTTAGACTTTCATGGCATTTCGATGGAGATGCCGAACAGCACCGAATTCTAGGAAAACCCAATTGAAAAATAAAGTGGAGTCGAGCAACGACGTTCTATCCAATTGATCCAGAAGCATTTTTCTACTGTTAGAAAGTTTACGTACTGCTCTCTGCTTCTAAAACAAGCAGCTTTAAGACGAGATAAAAGTTCCATGTGTAGGGAAATGTCCGAGTGTGTGTTTACAACTTCTTTTCGCCAATCAGCTGAAAAATTGGAGGAGAATTCTGAGCGAAGTTTTTATACGGAAGTAGAGATTCTATTTGTTATTTGAGAGAAACAATGAAAGATTTTCTTTTGAGTTCAAAGACTCTTTTAATTTTAGTGGTGATATGTTTTCTGGATATACCGAACACTTCAACGAACGTATGGTGTGAAGACATTTATATTTCTACCTAAGAATAAAGCGTGCATTTCCTGTGCGTGGAAAGAAATAAGATCTTGAGATGGAAGTTAGTTTTGTTTTCGTTCTTGTCTAATATACAAGATGATCGATCACTAAATTTGCTTGGAGACACAGTCCTCTTTTTTGCCTTCTTCATATACTTTTTATTATTTACTTGATGCAATTACAAATATATATAAATCATACTTTTCAATATAAATCTTTCTACTGTTGTTTAAAATATATATTAATGTGCGTTATTCAATTTAGCCATTGTAAAATCAAATAAATCACAGTGCAGTAATTTTTAGAATATACAAGCTGAAAGCGGCAATGCTTTGCTATTGCTAGATTTCAGAATATATATAGATTAAATGAACACAATTGAGTGTTTGATATCAATTATTTTATTTATTTAAAAATAAAAGGCAGTGTTCGTACGTGTGTTTAGATGTGTGTGTATCGATTTACTTGATCACTTGAATTTCCAATGGAATATATTTGCAGAAATTTGTAGTCAGCATCCGTAAATTGAAACAAAGAACCTGCTGCCTGGTATATTCGTCCTTGAATATTGAATGTTGGCCTGTAATTCTGAGTTATTATATTCGTTGCAGCAAACGAAGTCATTTGAAAACATGTGTTATAATTTCATATGCTATTCAAAAAGTACTTCGATTGTGTTGTAGTACCAGCGACCAATGAGAACAATGACTCAAGTGGTGCTTTAAATGATGTCAACTTAACTTTAAATTTAAACAACACAACCTAGGTACTTCATTCTTGAATTTTAATGCATTGAAATTTGTGCAAACTTTAATCATACTTTCAACAAACACCAATGGATGCAATCTATATTCAATTCGAATTATACTGAAATGTAATACGATCAAGTTTTACCAATTGATTTAATCGATTCATTTGCATGCGTAATCGACTATTGCCACGTTGTTCATTTCGATCTAATGCAGCAAAATCATCACAATAATGATTTAACATTAAGAAACTTAGAAAACATTAAAAAATTGAACATTACAGAACTTCACAAAATTTAACAACACTCGAGCTTACTTCTACACATGTGCGACAACATTTCTTACCTTTTGAACTTCAATGTTCTATATAATTTTTCAATGTGATTACAATAAATTAAAAGTTCTTTAATACTAATAGTAAATGACTAACAGTAAAAAAAACCCTTAATATAAAAAAAAAACTGATTTCAGACTCATAATACATGGCTTAGTTTCCAAAACGAGATAAAAAATATCAAAATTGCACTGCTCTTAGTTTCGTTGTTATTTAAATAGCTAGCACCCAACATTCAATATGCTGCTTCGTTATAAATATAGCTTCCGAAAGCTTTTTTCTTTCCCTTACATTTTGACATTAAAAAGTTTGTTAAATTGATGGAGATGGGTATTTTAAACAATACTGAAATTACACAGACATAAATGCTTTTTCTTTCTCTTTTAAAAAAAATCTGCAATATGATGTCCTCTTTCCATTCCTCTCTCTCTCTTTTTGAAAAGAAAAAGAATATTTTACGCTTTTGTGTGGAAGTTTTTTTATAAGAATTCGATCATGAAAAGAAACGAATAAAAACAGAGAAAGTGGTTCTTATGTGCTATGCAGGGACAAACATAGTTACCGCTAGAGGCATTCAGACTAATACATTCTGAAGAAAGGTGACAGAAACCTTTCTTAATCTGGAACTACTTCGTTTTGACAGCTCATTGTGGGCCATTTGAAAAGTGTCATATCAATAGTTTATTTTAAAATATCGTAAATTTATTTATTAAAAATCTTTTTAAAAGTCATAAGCAAAAATAAAGCCCAAAAACGGCCAAAAATGAATTTAAGGACAAGTGGAAATTTTAAAGGCCAAGAGCTTTGAAAAAAGACCAAATTTCCAGAATTTGGCCAAAAGGCCAATATGGCAACCCTGCCTCTGTTCCAATGAGCCTGTCATTAAAAATTCCGCACCAAACATTAACCGACCAGTGTAGGTGATGTCGAACTTCGACAGCATATCTCGGATTTTCCAGCGACCAGGTATGAACGTTCTGTCTATTAAACAGTCCGTCACGCGAAAAACATGCCTCATCCGTCCTTATTATGTCTGCCAGGGATGTTAGGTGGTCCTCTAAGTTATTCATCACAAAGTTGCACCACGTGTAACGTCTCTCAGCATCAATCCTGCACAGGTGTGGATGAGCACCTGATTCATTCAGGATTGTCCAAACGCGGCTTTATGAGAGGCCACAATTTTCACTGATCATTTTTGTGCTGCTCTGAAGATGGGCGAGAGCGTATGCTACCACATCTTCAGGTTGCACTTTGCATCCTACATTACGAGGTCGGTTGGTCACGCAACCCGTCTCCTTTAAACGTCTTAAGATAGTCTGCCGTGTAGGATGCGGGCCTTCAGTAAAACGTTCACGATACAGCCGATTTTGCTTTACGCCCACATTCACCGTGAATTAACAACATCTCTAAATACTCGTTGATGTCAAATTTCGCCGTATCCCTCAGCTTTAACGTACAACCCAGCAGAAACATCCTTTTTATAGTAGTAGTCTCTGATGAGCAGGGACGACGTTTCATCCTCATTTGCATAATACATGAAATCCATGCGTTTTTTATACCAGACATGGTTGAGTTGAGCTGTTTGGAGAGACGATTTTGCAAGATCAGCAGAAAGTTTTCATGGTTTGTAGAGACATTCCGTAAAACACGCAACCGGTGGGGACAGAACCATGATCCTCATGAATGCAAATCGTGTGCGTTTCCCCTGCGCCACAACATAGGCTGGTATTTAGTCCGTAAGATGGTCTTTCCTCGTTTCGATCGCATTTCACGACGCCAAAGTAGTACATAGTAGTAGCGCATAGCCTTTTTACTATACCTAGACACCAACTTTATGGCCTAAGCTGTCACCATTTAGAAGTTAAGGGGGTGTAACGGATATGAGTGGGAACCCTGTATATAGATTATCGATAGATGCAGTTAATAAGTCTAATGTAGTTTGAAATCTTTATAAAAAATATAACAAAAGAAAGCATATTGAAGTATTTTATTGAAAATATTTATTTTAAATATTCATTGACAGTCGACATATTTGAAATATTTACGATAGATTTATTTAAAATTAAAACATATAAACAAAGCACACAATTTAGTTGATGGAATAAAAAAACAGAATATAGAAATTAAACGAGTGACTATATGTTTTTTCTCCCCAAGCTTGTATAGTAGAACAGTCATCTCTCAACGAAAAGATCCCAAATTGAATAGACCAAAAATTTGCCATATAATGGAATATTTTTAATTTAAATAACCTTCCTCGAGTGAAAATTGAAATCTTCCAGCTTGGCCCCGAGAGATGAAATAAAGTGTTGAAATTCATCTTAAGAACATTTATACATATGTGAAATGAAATCTAAAGCACATGCCATTCACTTTCTACTTTCAAAACAAGTATGCATATCATATTATCTTTTATGAAAGTTCATATAGGAATAATTTTTGATATACAGTTTTTATTACACGACTGTTTTCGACCCTTTGGCTGCCGTTCTTTTGAAAGGACTTTCGAAAATAAAACAATAAACATGTGAAACCATTTAAAAATTAAATTTTTTATATCATGACTCAATAAACTAAAAGGTTATAATGCTTTTTACTAATATTTTCGCCACATTTTTGTAATCGGGCCTCCATTTTTATGGGATAAATGTAAAATGACCCTGTCCGAGAAAAGTATAGAGTTAACCAAGTCAATCCCAGATAGCACGTACATTTGCAGCAAGTTTGATTTTTACTTGACATTATCCTGTCATGGCAAATTTGACTCGTCGATGTTGTAGCGAAACTGCTGCAAATCAACCAGGAAGAATCGCCACCCTCGCTTGCAAAACGAGTTTGCCACAAGTTCGCCACGGCGAAAATAGATAACTAGTGCCACCCCTCCTTGCAATGCAAGATTGCTGTGAAGGTGCATGACAAGTTCACAGCACGATTGCGAAACAAGTTTGCTGCTAAGATGATAGCACACTAAGAGACACTAAAACATCCGATTTTTAATAGCATCTCCTAGACCGTCCTTCTTTTTATTAATTCAATAAATCAATGATAATTTGTGAAAAAAACTAACTTTTTTATAAAAAAAATTTGAAACATTTTCCATTTTTTTACTAGAACTCTCACTTCAAAGAAAACTTTATCGCTTTTTCCTTAATGTTGAAACTTTAACGTTTATAAACAAAATTAAACCTAAAAAACAATCAATGTTTGTTGAAAATAATAACTTATACATTTTTCCCCATTTTAAAGTAATTACTTTTGAACTCTAATTTCATAATTTATTCTTATAGCAAAACGTAGTTATTAGCGAATATCGCTCTCTCTCTTTGACTTCAAATCATATTCTCAACTCAAAAAATTAATGAAATCAAGAAAACAGTTTAAAATAAATCGTATACGAATCGAATCGAACGATGTATTAGCGAAATCTTTCTTCGACTCTCAGAGTTTAACTGGCCGAGTGGTTAGAGCTTCACCGGTAGGAGCTTAGGAAGCGGTAGGTCGCGAGTTCTTTCCCGGGTTGTGTTTGTACTCTGTTTTTGCTATAGTTTGAAGTGACAAATTTGTTGCAAGTTTGACGTGACAAATTTGTGGCAAATTTGACGCGTGGTGACTTCGAAGCTGACGTTAATGTGCTGCAAGCTTGTTTCAAGCTTACACTCTTGTCATGTCAAATTTGTTGCAAGCTTGCAGATTTTGCAGAGCAAAATTGCTGCAACTTTGCTGTAAACTAAAATTGTTATCTGGGATGTGAGGGAATTAACCCCTTCTTGGTCGGATTTTATTCCGAATTTTCGACCCACATAAAGCATTTTTTATTGCTGAAAAGGAATATATATTCTTTCCTGAATTCGAAAATGTAAAATATTTTTTTCAGTAAGCAGTTTTTGCTTGACCTATTGGTGATCATACATGTGATGTCTCGTTCACTGATCTTCAGTTTTCCCTGCAATGCACCCAAATTTTAAATTAAAACATAATACTCTCAGATAATATATATTTCAAATATATTGCTTTGAGGTATTTAAGATAAAGATCTGCGGGAAAAGAATTATTAATGATATGTAAAAAACCTTTTTAAAATGGTTTTACAACTTTACAATCTTTCTTGACCATCAGAACGTAAAAAAACCATATCGAAATCATTTAGTGCCGATATTTTACTGCTTACATTGCCAAAATCGTGGAATATAATGAGAGACTTAAGTAGCGACGAATTCACTTTCAACGATGAAATTTTTCTCTTCGTCGCATAACATGCGACGCCGACCAAGAAGGGGTTAAGCTTAATTAATCAAATCACTTCCGTATTATGCGCGTTACTAGACTAATTCAGGCACCTTCCCACGAAATCTTGAGATTGTTTGATTTCAATGCTATCCAAAGTCTACTTAGTTGCCTAGAGAGAATTTACAATAAAGAATGTTTCTGGTATAAGAAAAGTTAATTTCTCCAACAAATTAAAATTAAATAAAAATTCGCGATTTTTTTCGGAAATAAAATTCGCCCACTTCTCTAAGACGCCTTTTTCTTTAAGAAAAATAAATTATATAGATTTTGTTTTTGTATTATCTTATATATTATATAGAGGTAGGTTTTAGGACGTATTTCAATTATGTTGCTTGATATTACGGATGGCCTATAAATCCTATTAAACAGCAGTGCAAGTCAATAGCTTTAATAGATTTGATATTTCCGGTTGAATCACCACCAAGTGAGCAAAGAATCATGAATTTCCCTTGTATCTAACCCTAAATCGAACTGATGAAAGAGCGGGAAGGAAAAAAAGGACCATTTGAATCAAAGTCTATGAATCACACGCTGCAGCTCCGAGTTCAGTAAATGGCATTGGCACTAGGCTACCACGTGAGTGCTATTCGATGTGTGAGGAATGGTGGAAATAAATGTTTTGGGGGCTGCATGTCAGAGATGGATAATCTCTTGATATCTTAAGATACGCTTTCCGGAAAAAAGTCGACGAAAATATACTAGACCTCCTTTTTACTGAAGAAAACACAGAAGGAATCTATGGAAGCTTTTTGACGATTTTCAAACCGTCATATATCTTTCGAGTTTTAACGCTATGTTTTGATTTCTCCTCAGATAAGATTTTTTTCCCTCCTCTTCTTTTTTCACGTAGTGAAGTGCCAATGATGGGTTCTCCAGCTACAGATGATAAATAATGATTTATTCTTTCGATTTTTCTTTATGTTATTTTAGGTTTGCTTCTTTCCCCTTTTATGACTCACATTTCCGGATCTATTTAAATTCATATTAGTTTTTGGAACGTTGCTATCATTTCTTGGAGATAGGGCAACCACTCTTACGGTTCACTTGCCACAAAGTTATTGTCTAGGATAAATAATAAATATATTTATATGACGTTAATTAGATTCTCACACATTAAGCACTGCCTTTTCCATATTTAATTTCTTTATGTGTAACGGGAACTCCTGGTAAGCAACCATTACTCAGAATGAAGAGTTGTGTATGCTTTCGCTAAGGGATTTCAATGTTTTCTGAAGCATCAAATCTTCATTTTTACAGAAATATAGATTTTCTGAAAAAATATGAGAAGAAATTTAGATTCCGAGTTCTGAAATTTTCTTATAAAGGAATTAAGGTTTTCTTCGTACAGTTCTCAATACTTGGTATTCGAAGAAATTCAATAGCATAAGCAATCAAATAATAATTTAGTTTCTGAATCTTAAAATTATATCATAAAGAAGAAGTTTCGATACAAAAATCACTACTATTCATTTGAAAAACCTGTTTTTAAATGAAAAATAGTTTTAACAATAGACCTTATTCCCTGTTATGGTTTTAAGCTGATCATTCGATATTTTATGAAATTCTTTTTTAAAAAAATTATTGTATTTTATAAAACTACGAAAGAAAGCTTTATAATTTGAGGAATTCTGATGAAATATCTGGGACACACAATTCCCTTAATTCACTTAGAAATATGCAAAATTTTACTTGAATAAATGTTAGTTATAGCATAAATATCTTATTATGTTTGATAGTTTTATGCTGATCATTTGATATTTCATGAAATTCTTTCAAGAAAATTTGTTGTGCCTTATAAAATTACGAAAGAAGTCTTTATAATTTATTTGAGGAATTACGTTGAAATATCTGGAGCTTACAACTTCCTTAATTTACTTAGAAACATACAAAAATCTTATTTGGAACTTTCAATAAATAACAGAGCAGAATGTAATCGCAACTAGCCTTGCAAATAAACACATTTTCTTCCTGAAATAGCCACTTATCGCGGTATTCAAATGAAACGATTCTAGAAGGGTATTTTTAATAAATTGATCGCATTTCAGTTTTCGTGAAAATGATTTTCTTTCACTCTTCGGTCGAAAGTTAATTGCCATCAGTAGTGCGTTCTCATTTTCTTTAATTGGAAATCCGACTCAATTTCAGCTCATTATACAAGTTATGTCGTATTATCTTCATTCCATTCTTTTTTTGCTTACTGTTTGTGTCAACAATTTTTTTAAATACCACTTTCGTAAACAGGCTATACACACTTAATCGACAACAGCAGTAATTACTGAGACATGAATTAAAATTCTCACTGGAATCTTTCAAAAGAAATAGGAAAAAGATTAAAAAATGGCCGAGTTTCTAAAATATCAGTTGCACATTTTTGTTTAACAACGCTGTTGAGGTGAAAATATTAATTATGTGGATATATTCGCTTAATTTTTACCTCAAATCATATATAAAATGCTTGCTTTTTTATCAGCAAATTGATTTATTTATGTTATACAATTTATCACTGGAGCTTTTTAATTAATATTTTATTGAAGCACCAAAATTGGTTTAAAAATTTTCAAGATATATCTTTTACTGTAGAAAGTTGAATAATGATTCTTATAAAGAACCAAACCATGTTCAATGGTCGTAGCTGAAACTTAATAAAATGTCTTAATGATGAAAGAGACATGATAAATATCCTGTTTTCAGTAGTTAGGGAAAAATTGAATAAATATATCCTAGCCCATCAGTAAGGGACCTAATTATTTTTAGATAAAAAATCTTCAATAAATCTTTTTCAAAGGGGGTGGACAATGTGTTGTTTGACTTTGAAGTAGTTGTATTTGAATTGCAAAGAATCAATATCATGCTTTATTATTAAAAGTATTTCTTGTTTCAGGACTATAAATTTAATAAAGAAAATGAATAAAGTAATGTGATAAATTTATTCTGCTCTCTGAATATAAATCAATATTTATTTAACCTTTGTAGTTAAGTGATGATATATTTGAAATAATTTTAGTAAGTGTGATTTTTTAACTAACTGAAGATCTGAAAAATAAACTTTCTTTGAGAATTTGATGGCCACTATTTCCATAATATAAAATAACTTGAATATAACTTTCTATAACATGATGTGTTGGACTGTAATTAATTTAAATTCATAGGTATAAACAGCTTTAAGTTGTAATTAATTTAAGTTCATAGGTATAAACAGCTTTAAGTTGTAATTAATTTAAATTCATAGGTAGAAACAGCTTTAAGCTGTAATTAATTTAAATTCATTGGTAGAAACAGCTTTAAGTTGTAATTAATTTAAATTCATAGGTAGAAACAGCTTTAAGTTGTATTTAATTTAAATTCATAGGTAGAAACAGCTTTAAGTTGTAATTAATTTAAATTGATAGGTAGAAACAGCTTTAAGTTGTAATTAATTTAAAATCCAGGAGATGGTTTTATCAATATTATTACATTTTGAAAAATTATTATCACACTGTGTTTTGATGGGCATTTTTGTCGATTGTGTAATTAAATGATATCATATTAAATGTCCAACAGCGATATTGACAGTATTTATGGAAACATCATTCAAAGAACACTTTTTTGTTTGAACAAAATAAAATACGCAGAATAAACTTTTTATTTATTTATTACATTTATATATATTAGTAGATGCACATTATGCTATAAAAGTTTTACGGTAGCCGAAATGTGTATTAAAATCTTTCAAAAGTTTATATTTGTGTTATATTTCACTAGCAGTATCTTGGCATCACTACTTCAAGAAAACGAAAAAAAAATCCCACAATGACATAAAATAAAGTTTTGAAAACAAAATATATATATTATTGATTTTGTCCACTTATTTTTCTTCGCGACAGTGACATTTGATCTGTAGGAAAACAGTACCTAGTGCGCTAATCCAAAACAATATTAAAAAATTAAAGTGCGAAATTCATTAGACATTAAGCAAAATATATTAAGACACTGCTGAAGATTGTAATCGAAGTTATTCAAAAACTATACCATTTTGAAAAGGAGGAAGAATCTTTTTAACGCGAGTGCATATGACAACCTCTGCCGCTGGCCAATGGGAGTGTAAAAATGCATGCTGGCAGAGTGGACTTGGACAGAACGCTTCAACGCCAAAGTTCAATGCTGTTCTGAGTAGATGCAAGGGAAACAATTAATTAAAAATCAATGAAAAAGTTATTTTAACCATTCTTACTTAAAATCAGGGAGAACTGTTCCAGTTATTAACACAAAAACTTTGAGAAAGATAACGAAATTAGATCGTAGGATGCAGGAATTTTAGTTTTAATTCCTAAAATCTTTCGGGAAAACTGACTATTTTTAAAAAAATTCTTAAAATTAAGTAAATTAAGTTAGACATTCGAAACAAAGTTCATTAAAACGATGATTATTTGTTCTATCCGATGGTCCATCGATTGTTTTTCTAGGATCATTAAAACAGATACTATGGACAAACACGTGCTAAAAACTATCCCAAACAACACAAAATATTAAATAAAACATTTTCTACATTAAATTTTAAAATTCGGACTTCATTTCGGGTTTGAAGTTCAAAAATTACAAAGAAGTGAAAAGTATTTTACTTGAATTTTTTCTCCGAAATTTTATTTTGTGATTTTTAGATGAATATCAGCTAGAAAATAAAGATCCGTTTACTTCTACTATACACTTACACAGATCAACTGCATATATCCTAGTTCATTAAACTTAAATCCAAAATGTTATAATGAGATTCTTTACATCAATCAATGAAATGACCTGAATCAAGGTTTTAAGAACCTAAGAGATAAGCTTTATTTAGTCAAAACCTTAACAAACATTTCATATGGACATAGCATATATCCCAAAAAAATCTCTTGTAGAAAATTGTGTTTTTACTACCAAAACTACCAAAATCTCCAGTAAAAATTGGTCTTTCTTACGTCAGTGGTTCTTTGAAACCGTTGAATCAAATCTAAAGAGATTGGGATCACGTACCTTTTCAAGGTCGATCCTCTAGGGCGTCCTAATCCCCGTGGCGCTGGATCAGCTGCAAAAGACATTAGCATTCTTTTTTGGGTAGCATTTTAAAACGAATTAATTCTTTCACTATTAAACCGATTGGCGCCTCCCGCATCTCATGAATTATTAATGCAATTGTGGGTAATAAAATATAGAAAAAAGATTAGTTTTAAGATTATCACTTGTCTTTTTTCCAGTTTCGGAGTGAATCGTACAGCACACAGAAACCGTACTGAGTTTCTCAGTTGCCAAGGAAAAACGAAATACTCGAATATGTTAATATGATGTGGAAATTCTTAGAATGTGAAATTATAATTCAAGTTATTTATGCTTTGTTTGTAAAGCAAAACAAATGGATGAGTGCTGAATGAATTCATAACATAAATAAATAAAATTAGTTTAACTACTTAAAAATACAAGCCATTTCTAATTCCGATGCAGGATATAGCCAATGTACATAGGTTACACTGGGTTATTTGCGTAATACATGGATTCAAATGCATACTTGACAATATGTGTGTAACGTTTCAAATAAATAATAATTCTCGAAGTGAGCTGATTCGAGGGTTTGGTCTCTCAATTTTTGTCTGAAGCATTTATTTTAAGTAAGAGGCTACAGAAAATTTTAAAACAGTTAGGCACAAGTAAGAAACAATTCATTTATAAATAGTTAGTTCATTAGTTGTTAATGAACAATATTAAATCTTTGGCTTTAAAGTTGTTGCTTTTCGATAGTTTTTCCAGTTATGCTGAAGCTCGAGGAAAACATTAAGTATCTCTTTAAACGTTTAATTTAAACATCATATAACATTTTATATCTGCACAGGATATTCAAAAGTGGTTGATCTAATAATAATGAAAAGTTTTATCTGAATTGCATCACGTAGTAATCATAGAAATTTTGTCTTAGGATTAATTTTTGACTTATGTATCTTGTACGCAGTTGATTCTTGATATAATTTTAAAATCGAAAATAAATCTATTTTTAACTTACAGTTAGCACTAACAAATTTTACATTGTATCTGCCGTCTACAGTATTTGCTTAATTTTAGGCTATTATATAATGATATTTTGATTTATAACAACATTTAAGATGCATTTTTAAGCGACTTTTAAAGTTATTGCTTGTCGATAGTCACTCCAATTGTGATGTATATACCTTCGCCAAAAGGTGTTAAGTATTGAATTTACACCTGAACATATTTTTATGAAGAGAGCTATAGCAACAAGACAAAAATAATTCGAAATGTAATTTTAAAATACATTTTTTAATATTGTTTTCAGATTATTTTACTTGATTAATTGTCTATTTCAATTCCAAGTTTCGGTAAGCTTATTATCAAGAGCGTTGTATTTTTGAAAATTATATACGTATATTAAGAATAATATATATAAGAATAGTTTATATATATATATATGTCTTGGTTGTTTTTGAGTTTTTGTCTTATGTTTCTTGCTTGTTTTGATATATATATATATTAATATCACCTAATACAGCGTCTTATTTTATAGTTTAAAAATAAACTAAATAAACAACGAAAGAAAACTACTACTAATGCTATAGAAATACTTAATCTAGTCTGATTATAAATACAAAGCAATTCAAATAATTATAACAACGAATTAAGGTTTTGAAAGTAAATTTATAATTCCTATCCAAACAATGTGCTCAAAAAATTAACTATTATTTTCCAATTTTTTTCATTTTAACAAAACTATTTCTTTAATTAAAACTTCTGTTTCAGACATGATCTAAAGAAAAAATAAAACAATTAATTTTGAAATAATGCGTTGAATATATAAAAGTTTTTGTAATCCAATTCCTAACAATAAATGCACGCTATTCGTTATTAGAAAACACTTTGTTGAACTGTTATTGTTGTATTTTATTATAGTTATTTTTTTATTTCAATCTAGTGAAAGATGCATCTTTTGGGTATACGTTGGACTTAGATTAGAGAAATGCAATTTATTACCCCCTGAAATAGGCATGTGAACACAGCAGAACCGGGAACCTTCTTTTCTGAGGGAAGTCAATAAACAAAATATTGATTCTGCGAGTTTTCCATCCCAGCGAAACAGGGTTGATGCTGAATATTGCAAGAAGCTCCCATTTTGCGACGTGAATCCAAAGATTGCAATAATGTTTATTAGTCGAATTAAAAAGGACGTTAATTTCATTAAGTGTTCTTTTGTTTGAGCAAACGTTCGATACGATCCCTTTTGATTTATAGAACAAACATGAGAAAGTCATTCTTTTCCACTCCAGCTATTAAGTATCGTGAATTCAATTATTATTAGAAAGTTTCAACAATGATCTTTAATTTATTCAGGAGCTCAAAGAAAAGCAAGGAGAAATTTCGCTTTCCTTCGATGTTATTCATATTTTTAGAGACACGTACATTGATAAATTAAGTTTAAAAGAAAAGTGAAACTTCTTACTTTTAATATCGCCATTTATATTTAAATCATATTTTCACCACTCGTATTTGCTTTACAGTTTCAACTGTTTATCAGTTTAAAGTGTGAAGTATAAAAATTCGTGTCTATTTTTTATTAGTTTAATAATAGATATTCTATTATGATACATGAAATACGATTTTAGGTATCTAAACAGACGTTAATCATTTTAACACTTGTTCATTGTCTGATGGAACTTGTCAGATATTTTACAACATTTATTGACATAGTTACACACTTTATAATCATATGATTTGATAAAATATTAAATCATTATTTCCTACTATAGAGATTATGTAGCATGGGTTCAATTATTATTAAAATGTTTCAGTAATGAATCTTAATTTTACTGAATAGCTCAATTAAAAATAAACAGAATTTTCTTCGAGGCTGTTCTTAATTTTAAGGAATATTTTATGAAATATTCTATTAAAGCGGTAATTTTTGAGTAGAAATAGGAATTGGCAAAAGAAAAATATGTGGTCTCTTTCTACATTTCGTGGAGTTAAATATTTTTTTTACATTATATCTCGGTATCACTCATGACGATATAATATAAAACAAGTGAATAAATCTGTCTGTAGCTGACATATAGACATTTAAGTTCAGAGAAGAGAATGAAATCCTAATTGTTCAATGGTAAAGCAACTGTATAAGCTCACTCATGACGTTATAATGTAATGCAAGTGAATAAATCTGTCTGTGACTGACGTACAGACATTAAGTTCGGAGAAGGGAATGAAATCCTAATTGTGCAATGGTAAAGCTCTTAAGCAAAGGAAAAAATAATGTATTGTCATAACAAATTTAACGTTCATAAAAATATGCTAATTTATTCAGCTTTATTTTTCTTTTAAGTTAATGTAATGACAACTCTACTTATTCTCACATTTAACTTTCAGTTAATACATATCAGGTTAGTTTTTAGATATTTTTCCAGGAATTAAAATATTTGACTGATGTGACTGAAGTTGACAGTAGCAATTAATGGGTTCTATCTTGTAGTTATGATCTAAAGCAGCATAACTCATAAACTGGCGGAACAATGTGTGCTTTAGTAACGAATTTCTGGCTGCATTCTGGTAAACTGCTTGAAGTTTTCCTTGTTTTCCTCCATGCGAAATATAAATGTGGACCAGTTTCCCCTAAATGTCCTCGAGGAAAGCAACCTACTCCATCATAAAGAAGCTAAAGGAAGACTTCTATTTCTATTGCTAACTTTGGTGATATCTTTGACCTAAATAAGAAGCAAACTTATCCTTTCTCATGAGTCTATCATTCATGATCTTACTAAATAAAAGCTATACCACCTGCGATTAGAACCACTAACAACTTAGCAATGAAATTTATAAAGCTACTAATTACATAACATGTACACATTGTTTAGATGAATCAAGAACAGAAAATTCTGAGGATGGATTAAATGAAACTTTCCAACAAAAGAATTTGACACGCAGCAAACTGAGCATTTAAATGTAACTGACTTTTAGCTTGTAATAGAAAAATATTGATTTATGATATTAACTTTATTTAATGAACATTCATTTCGACGACGAATAATTTAAAAATTTACATGAGGAATTATATGCCAATTGAGACGATATGGCTAAATATATCTACTTAATTATAAATCGTCAGTTTAAGAAATATGTCATTTTCATTAATTACTTTGCTTTCTTGATGAAGTTGTGGAACCAAATGTTCGATAGAATTACCAGCAACGTCAGATTACTTTAATTCGCCTGATTTATAGCATTTTCGCTTTGATATATTTTGGCGTATCATTTGTAAAGAAAGTATGTGGGAAAATTCCCGGAACCATTAATTTGTTTTCTTAATATTTCGCTTTTATTATTTGGGGAATTCAATATTTTTCGAGGTTTTCTCATTAGCCTCTAAATAAATATTTTCGAGAAATCTAGTATATCTTTTTACATTGATATTTTCTTGGAAGGAATTTGCTTCTAAATTTAATCATATTAATTTTATTTTAATGTCCAAAGAACTGCTTTTGAGATTCTACCCTATTTTGGATCTTTTAATCTATGCTTGTTTGCCTGGCTGTATCAGACGTGATTATTTTGTACATATTGAAGAATGGCTAAATCTGATTAATGATTTCATAATTTCATACTCATCATGAGTGTGCTTATGCCATTTTTTGTGGTAAATTGATATTTTTGATAAATAGATTTTGATTAAGTTTGGCGACATCAATTCCATCTTTTTTTTGAAGCATCCAATGAAGATATTGTACTAGAAAAAAAAACTGGGTAGAAAGGAGGTCAGAGGAGGAAGATTGCATCTTCAATATAACCTTTTATAGATCTAGAGATTCCACAAGATTATATTGAAGATGTATAATATGTCAGAAGACATGTTGCTGGCGAAAACCATATTGATAGTGACTTAAAAAGTTCCGAGTTGCTCTGTGTAGTATTTAAATTAAAGGAATGGAGTTTTACGTTTTTAGCGTTTGAACCGACCGCGGTGGCCTAGTGGTAAGGTCTCGGCTTCGAGGTCGGAGGGTTCCGGGTGTTTTTTTGTTTTAGACCCACACCGCCCAGCCTACCCAAACGGGTGTAAGGCCTACAACGGTCGGCTGGGAGACAACTAGTTAAATTTATTCTACACACTATGCCCTGAACAGGAGCATTGAATTAAAACAGATTGAGTTATAAAACACAGTTGTTCACCCACACAAGTGGGGAAGAAAGACTGGTCACAAATGCTCAACCCACCTAGTGCGGGGATTACGTGATTACAATGGAAATGCTTTCACTTAATATATAATACTACAAGTAAAAACAAAAACTACCACATACATTAAATACTTAAAATCTGTTAGGGCAAAGAAGTAGAGCGGATTATAGCATAAAACTAAATGAAATAACCAAGAATAATATAGTAAAAAATAATAAGAAAAAAGTGAAAGATAAAAATCTAAAACCAATAAATAAAACAGTAAATAACACTTAAATAATAACAGGCGTAGCACAGCCCTCTGGACACAGCGCTCCGAATACAGATTTAAACACCTTAAAAAAATCAGATCAGCAATAAAATCAAACCTTAACACAAGCAAAAAAAATCGACAAGGACACTCCATACCATGTCAACCAAGTCAAAAACACTTTCTTAAAAACTGTGGTATATGAGGGTTCCGGGTTCGAAAACCGACTCCACTGAAGATATGTGGGCCTGCTGCGAGTTATATATGAATTTGTGCGTCAAACTCTCCTCCCGCTGGTCTGCTGAGAAAATGTGGAGAGAGGGATGCCAGCTCAAATGTCGTCCCCGTCATCTGACTTCTGTTCAGAATTGCGAAGTCTACCCTAAAACACCCCTTGTGTTGCATCTAAACGGGAAGTTAATAAAACTAAACTGATTACTGAACTGCCCAATTAGTGATCGGGAACGAGTCAATAACGTATTCAAAAAATACCATGAATTTCTTGTGTTAAAAAAGCGCAAACATAAAATCCGATACTTTTCTTGATGTTCTGCAATCCAGAAGAGAGCATTTCAGAGTAATGTATACACTAAGCTAGAAGTGATATTTTTTTCTCACTATATTAAAGAAGTAGACTTTAAAAATAGTTAAACGAGAAAATTCAGTTTCTTGATAATTTTTGAATAGCACTTTTCATTTGTGCATGATTTTTTTGTTATTAAAACTATTAAATGAAAAATTTTGAACTAGATAAAAAAATATATTTAAAGATATTTTAATAGTGAGGATAAGATATCAAAAATATAATCAAATAAATTTCATGCAACGTTTTCAAATTAATATAATATAAATTAAGTAGTTACTATAAATTGCTTCTTAGAACAATTTGAATAAAAAAAAATCTAAAAAGCAGCTTTTAAAAAACACAAAATATATTAAAGCTTTTACCGTAAAAATAGAATTAATTTCGCTTAAATAACTTTATCTGAAAACACTGGGTATGCTACTTCACCAGCTTAAAGAAAAAAAAATCCTTAGTGGTTAAATAAATGAATATTATAAGCACTTGTTGATTTAAAATTTATGAGGAACGTCTTTAAAAGTAAGAAACGCAAATGATATAGCTCTAGCTTTGATTTTAAATTCTTTTTAATGATATAACTATAATTATCAGGTAATGAATTGCTTTTCCACACTACTTAATAACATCTGAAAGTAAATAGATAAAGTGTTTCTCTTTATTTCTCAGAGTAATGGTAAAATCCAAAGCCAAAAGGATCTTCAGTGCGTACACTGAATAAAAAATCGTGCTTATTTGCAGCTGTTTTGGTTTCGTTATTTATTGAAAACAACTATTCAGTTTTGATTGTTCAAACCTTTATAGAAAATCTAGATTTATTTTGGAAGAAAGGATATATATATAACTGAACCAAGGGCAAATGAATTAATTTTTATACCATCATAATGATTAAATTTTTTGAGGATAAAAATATTTTCTATTTAAATTATATTCCAATAATTTCAAACGCAATTAAATATGTAAAAATAAAATAATAATGAGAAAAATATTTTCTTTTCGATTTAAATTTCTTTAAATGTGGAAGGGAATCTCTATAATCAGAAAAATCCTTTCGATCGTGTGAAATGTAGTCCTTGTTCGGTTTTTGACGCTTATCTGCATTATAAATAAGCCTGCGTATAGCAATACTTTATGGAAATAACCCCCTTTTCAGCAGCTCTGTTAAATTACCACCTTTCTGCTTGTGAAGTTCACGGAATTTCAAACTTTTATCAGTAATTGGTGATCTCTTGAAAATTTTGCAAAACTCTTTAAGAATAACAACTGGTGTTTCTTAACTCAACGTGCGTGAGCTTGCATCTTTTACAGGGTATTACATTTATTTTTAAGAATATCAAACAGAAACATCATGGAATTTCTAAAAAATAGGGATAGATTTCAAAGACCCTTGATATGAAAAACTTCTGCTTAATTTTTTATTACGTTGTTTCCAAAATACTTTTCTATTTTATTATTTAGGAAACATCTGATGCATCTGTCGCTAAGAGCCACTTATGCAGTTTCGAACTAAGTATTATTATTTACTCTCCGGATAGCATTGTGCTGCTGAGACAATAGCATTTTGTTATACGCAACTATTTAAAGTTGGAAATGTGTTCGTGGTAATTTTTTATTTCACATGGCGTTAATACACATATCCTGTCTCAGATTAGTTTATATAATTAATTATTTTAATTATTTAATTATATTTAACTTCGTTGGATAAAGCGTTTTATTTCTTTTAGCGGCACCATTTGGATGATAAATGCTTTTTTCCTGCTTCTTGCTAAGCCTAAAGTTGCTTAACCTATTAACCGGGTATGTCGAAATTTTGTCATATCAGGAAAACAACTCCAATGGACATGACAGCTTTTTACTTTCTAGTATGGGAAGTATACAAAGAGAAACTAGGGTAATCATCAAAAAATTCTATCTCGGTTTTTTTATGAATCCACCCGTTTTAGACCCTGAGGCCGAAAAACATACTTTAGAATGGTGAACTTTTGACAGAGTTATTTGAAATATTAAAGAAAAACCATTCTCTCTTTTAAAATAAGCGACCTTGGTTGTTAGAATGAGGACGCTAATGTGTGGCTAATGCTAACGTGTTGGCCTCGGAGTCAGAGGACTCTAGGCTTGAAACTCGTTTCTAATGATGATCCTAAGTGTTATTGCGCGGTAAATCATACGTAGGGGGTCAAACGCCCTTCCGCCTGTGTAGTGTGGAAGCTTAGAGAGGAGGCACAAACTCAGGTGTCGTCATCTGACCGCGGTTAAAAATTACGAAGTCCATCACAAAATAACCTTAGTGTTGCTTCAAAACGGGATTAACATAACTCTATCGATTCGGGATCGTCCCAACCGTCCCTTCAAGCAAAAGACGGTGGACGTCCGAATATCACTGTGAAGTTTCCATCCCCTTTCGTTAATTGTGATTGACTTCACACCCGTAGCGCGTGCTTTCTTTGTTAGAGTGGCTAGCTCATAAGGGTTTGGGGAACAGGAGAGGGGGTTCTTATAATTCGGAGAGTGTCGGCTGTCATTGAGGTTTTTGAGAGGGGAAGTGAATTCCCCTTATCTTTGAAAGAGAAACTCGGGCGTTCCCGTATTTTGAAGTCTCTCTATTCCAATGGTCTTAGGAATCAGGGAGATAAACTAAGTAAAACTAAACTAAATTGATTGTTAGAACATAATATTGACAAGTACAGTAAACTCTCTCTAATCCGACACATATGGGACCGGATGCTTGTCGGATTATAGAGAGTGTCCGGACTACAGAACGCCGCCCATGTCCCCGTACCTGAAGCCATTACAGCAACCGAACCGGTTGGATGGACTACAGAGGGTGAATAGAAAAATCATCCATTGAAAGGGGGAAGGTTGCAAGTTTTAACAGGAAAGAATGACTCATTACCAAGGAACAATGTTCCAACATGGAGTCGGAGTAAAGAGTGTCAGATTCGAGAGAGTCTACTATACTGTTAAAGAAATAAAGAGGCCTAAAATGCAAAATAGTGTTAATATTAATCCCAATGTACACGATTATTCATATCGGTATCACTGCCACTGACATTTTTCAATTAAATTTGAATAATTCAGTAAATTGTGAGTAAAATTGTTTACGAAGTACATTTGTGGCTTAAAGAAGGGGAGTATTTAAGAAAGAAAAAAAAGGCTTTAAATTTTAAAAAATCAATAAAATCTGCATTCCTTACATTTAATTATACAGAATAATGCATCTTCAGTTGAAAAATAACATATACTTAATGTAGGATTAGTAAAATGTTATGCTTTGCCCATATATATCTAAACATTTGAGTTTCATTCCATACGTATGCTCGCGTGCTTGCATCCATAGGCTATTTCAATGCAAAGAAAAAAAAATTAAAATTATAGAGTTTGTTAAGGAGATATAGATTCTACCAGCGGCAGCGATGCAAGTCAGTTTATTTCATTCAATCTTCAATTTTAAAAGTTATTTTTTATTTAACCTATCTGGAATAACTCGTGCGTGTTTCATTGATTGCTATCTCTCAAAACGCAAGCGAAATCCATATTCTATAATCGACTTTTTCCACTCAAATAATCGATCAACTTCTTTACCCTTTTTTTCAAAGTTTATTTTTTTCAGTTTCGTGGGTAGACTTTCAAAGAAAATCATTTTCGTAATGTCTTTAAAATGGAGAAGAGTGGACATATAAACCGCTTTTGTTCAAATATACATATTCTAAACATATTAATTTTTTACCTGTAGTTTGAGTTTCAAAACTAAATGTTTAAGGGATATTTTTGCGTGAGGGGAATTTCCTTATATTGGAAAGGCTTTTGAAAATTCAATGAATGCCACATAAGGAGTTTCGAACAACAGTTTTGAGAACACGGAAATAAAATATTTCTTTTTTCCGGAGAACTTGAGCAAATGTTTTAAATTACTTCTGTTTTGATCTACTTCGGTTTTCCTTTCATGCAAGCTGCTGCAGGGGCGTTTTCTGTACTTCTGCTTATTTTATGAAC